>JAKZAP010000003.1:1744655-1840257 GCA_023053575.1 Branchinecta lynchi | reverse complement strand
TCGAAATTGCTTTGGTGCATGTGTTCTGAGAGATGAATTCCGAATCTTCAAGAAAGTGCGATTATTTGTGATTGTTGCAGCAGAGGTTACATCTTTCTTCAGTATTACACCAATTACACCCTTTATTGAGTGGCTGTATTATGTCAGAGTTGTTTTTGATTCCTCTGGTGTTTTGCAACTGCATTATGATGGGTTAATTTTCGTCTCAAAGAGGCTATTGGCCGAGAGGATGAACGAGTCGCAGGTAAAGTTTAGCAAAGATAAGGTATACGGCTGTATACGGTTGTGTTAACTTTAAGGGGAGGGGGGGGGGGGAGGCTCATGGGCTATTAACTTATGTCTAAAAACACAAGTTAACCCTGGATTTGGATGTAGGACACCAGAAACCAAAGGGGCATAGCTCATAGCTGCTATACGGGATACGCATTTTCCGGAGATATCGATGTGATGTGGTAGCTTTAATCCACAAGTGAAAATTATAAATGGTGACCCGGAAATAAATGTACACCCTCATCAACCGCAAGCGACTCATCGGGATTCAACATCCTTCTTGCTTGCAAGTGCAATTTAAGGTAATTTAAGGTACCTTCTGAGTGGATATGATGGGGTGGTACAAATGTGCGGAAGGGGGTGACCTAGCCTACTGTCGGATGGTATACAGATTTTCTGCAAATATAGGTATGCTGCTTGAATTCCAATCCACAAGTGGAAATCATAAATAATAACGTATTAGTGGATATGATTTTTGGTACACGACGTTTGGAGGGGTAGTATGGCTCAGCTGGGGTAATCCGGTGATAACCACGCCTTAGCAAAAGGCCAGAGCCAGCCATAATATATCCCTTTTCAAAAGGATATAGCTATTATTCTAATCTTATGGGATAAATGCTCTTAACCGCAAAGCAAAGCAAACGATACATTTCGGCCCGTGATTATTTGTGCCCCAAGGGTTTTGCTTAAAATAAATTTTTAGCACCCTTAAAGTGCGCATCTTAACCGAGAGGTAAAAAAATACTTCTGACCAGACGATACATTTTCGTGATTTTCAAGGGTCCATGATCATTCTTATCGCAGGAAAAAAAATCCACGAAGAGGTAAACTCCACATTTCAGCAGCCTTGCAAGTGCCATTTGAGCTTCTAGCTTTAGTTTTTCTTAAACCCGCGTTGAATTTTTTGTATCACTCGTGTTCTTGCTTTTTGTGCTAAGACTCCACATCCTCCCGGTCGTTAATAACCCCTTAGCGTAAAAAAAAAATAGGTCTTCGGCTTTTTTGCCTATGGATCCTCCACTCGATCACGTTATTATTTTCAAAAACTCTTTAACGCCACCCAGAGTCGTTACTAGCCAAAATGTTTTTGTTTTTTTTTGGGGGGGGGGGGGGGGGGGTATTTACCGCATGGCAGGTAATTTTTACCGACGGGTTTTTGCCCGTCGACTGATTTTCAGAAAAACTGACTGTTTTCATGAAAAAAATCAACTTTTTTGACGAAAAATCGGGGGGCTTCGCGCCGAATCGGTTACTTTTTTACCGACTGGACGACAACATGGGGGGGGGACGCCTCTTTCCATACGAAATAATCATACAAGGTTTCAAGTTAAAAGCTTCAGTCACCATTTAAATTGTTTACAATATTGCACACATTTTCAATTATCAATCCAAAAAGATGAAGATTGCGGCAGATATAAACCATTGAGATGTGCTTTAATATGCTGCACTGGGGAAAAATATAGTTTTTCTGTCGGGTGAAAGACGAAAGTTTGTTTCGCCAATGATCGGGTTTTGTTTTTACACAGAAGGAATCAAATTCTGGAAACCAGTTTAAAGTTGCAGTCTTTCGTACGTAATTTCACTGTAGTTTGACGTACGACGATGGTGCAAAACGGATACGTCAGCTGAATTTTATTGGAGCTATATTTCGGCCCTTCTTGGCAAGGGTCCTCTTCAGGCTCGAAACCGCTCAAGTTGGAAAAATTAACTTGTGGGAAACATTTGAGAGGTTTTGAGCCTGAAGAGGACCCTTGCGAAGAAGGGCCGAAATATAGCTCCAATAAAATTCAGCTGACGTATCCGTTTTGCCCCATCAAATATGATTCGCAGTCAGCTTGGATTGAACGGATATTTATTTTAGTTCTGAGAGTACTGTGTGTCGAATGGACAAATAAAAGGGTACACGGTACTTTCATAATTAAACAAAAGTTCGTCAAAACTACACCCGAAAAAAACAACTTTAGTCTCGTCGGTGAATCGACGTCTTTTAAAACATAAGAAATCAAGAATCTGGAAACTCCTGTCGGGCGAAGACCAAAAGATTTGTATTTTATATATGCACCGGCAAACCTGTTTTCCTCGGGTTTTTTTTTCTGAGCCAGCATGTCTTTAACATGATGACAACTTCTTTTTGCCACGACGAAAGATTTGTCATTTCATGGGTATTCTTTACTTTTCACTAGGATCGCAAAAAGACGCTCTGCTTCTCGGCGTTTCACAAAATTTCGCTTGTGGCTGCCTTTGGCCATTTCATAGTATTCTCTGTATTTGGCGATTAGGCTTTGAATTTTGTTTACTTTGAACACACATTAAAGACCAGAATTTGTGTTTAAATCTTGTGGTACTTAAATCTTTCCAGAAAAAGGCAGATTAACAAAAAAATTCGCCTATGGCGCTTGCTTTAATTTGTCCTGGCTACAGGCGTTGGAAGCTCTAAGCTTCTCTTTAGCGAAAGCTGAAATGAAAAGCTGAGGTTGTGAATTTATGTATATGTGAATTTTGATTACAAGAATAATTTCAGCTGATGGATTGCAGTTAGTTTTACACTGGTTCTATTATTGGTTGGCGGGGAACGGTTCATTTTTGTCAGTACCTGGGGTATTGTGATCCAAAAGTCGTTGAAATGAGGAGTACTCACCCCCCCCCCCCCTCCCTGGCTTGAGAACTTCAGGCCACCCAATGCGGAAGGGTCTTCATTGCGTACGGTTATAAATATGGGTATTCAACGGGTTTGAGCATCCTGTTCGCCCTGCAAATATGGGATCTATTATTAACTAATTTATGTTAGTTTTTATTGCACTTGCCTTGGGCCAAGTGTCAAACCGATCGCAATTTCGTCGCTCGGTCGGTCCCACGATTGCGAGACGATGAAACTTGGCAGGCATATCAGGGACCAGACCAGATTAACTTGGATACAGTCACTTGCCTAAAGCGACGATCGTGGGGGAGGGGGGGATCTTAATGAAACCTGATGTTCCGAAAGATCTAGTGTTTCAGATGTTCCATTTCAAGTCCGGACCCGATCCGATGTATGTGGGGTGGGGGATGCAAGGGGGGAACTGGAAACCTTGTGATTCGCTTAGACGTCTTGACGACTTGATGTGAATCAAAAGCGGGGGTCCGGGTACTGTGTGTGTGTCCCCACGGACGGGGAATGCTCCAGTTATCATCACCATCATAAAAAAGGACTCCCTTTCAGATCCGGAGGGGAATCAATTTTTTGCTGGTGTTGGTGGAATACAAAATTAATTAAAAACAATCCGAATAAACAAAACCAAAAATAAAGTGGATCCAGACTAATTTCATTAACTGCATATTTGTTTTTCAAACAAAATCCATTCTGAAAGCATTCCCCGTGTTCTCGCTGTTTTTTGTACGCGGAGTCCGCGTGGAGTGACTCCCTCTATTCTCACTGTTCCCTTCAATCCCCGAGGAGTCCTCCGGGAAAGGCGAGAATACGCCTTAATTCGGAAATAGTCAGTTCCCCGATCCGACCTCCTTAAAGTGCACATCATCACAGCAAAGGGCAAAAAATAGTTATAGCCTTAGGGGTTTTGGTTACAAACGAATTTTTAACGCCCTTAAAGTCGAGTTAGGCGAATCCGATCACGAAAAGATTCGAATCCGAATCCAGGGGTAGGTACGAATCCGATTCCGAATCCACCATTTCATTCTGAGGATTCGATTCCGAGATCCGACCTTAAGAACAAGACCAAAGGTAAATATTCTTTGAGCCCAAGCTGACTTTGAAACATTTATTCAAACAATGTTTTCAACGGATACGTCAGCTTCGATTCTTCATCAGCGATATTTCGGCCCTTCTTGGCAAGGGTCCTCGTCATTACAGGTTCATTACAGTTATTACAGGTTTTTTTCCTTCCCCGAAGCTGAACCAGAGGATTGACAGCCTGACGAGGACCCTTGCCAAGAAGGGCCGAAATATCGCTGATGAAGAATCGTAGCTGACGTATCCGTTGAAAACATTGTTTGAATAAAAGACCAAAGATTTCGATGGGATCCCAAAATTTTAGTATCTACTCCCGACAATTCGATCTTGTAGATATTCGGTCTTCAACAGACTTCTTAAACATTTTTAGTTTTAAAATTTACAAACAGGTTAAGGCCAATGGTAATAATGGGAGAAGACCAAGTTCGTATTTGACAGTGCAAACCAGATACACCAGCTGAATTTCAACAAGTTCAGATATATTCAGATATCGGTTTTGCGCTGTCAAATATTCAAATATGGATTCAGCATATGGTTTACCCTATAGCCTACGTCGTATCTCCTTCCTTCTGCCCAACTTCCGGTTTCGGCAGGATTCCGGACAAAGCACTTGTCTGGAAGAAAACTAAAGCCCAACAAGAGCTACGAGCTCATATGGCACTTGTAGGAGTAGGCTGTACAAGAAAGTAGGTGAGAACGTCACAAAATACACCCGCCATCCAAAAATGTGGTTCGGAAATAGAAATAGGACATTAAGTTTCACTCATTTCTGAGCAGTTCCGGCATCGTCTCGATTGTCTGTAGCAAATGCACATGACTGTTCAAACTTTCATCCCAATAAATCCATTTGTTTGATCCCTAGACGTACTACACGATTTCCGGTACTCACTCTATCTCCACCTACCGTGGCCGAATCTGGTTCGGAATAAAAAAAAATCGACCACCTAAAGCATCTTCTTTTATACCATCTATCAAGTTTCACTCGAATCTGAGAATTTGTGGAAAGTTCCGGTACCCCCCCCCCCTCCCACCAACGTTGTCGGAGCCGGTTCGGGCCCAATCTCTTATTTCCCTGTTCCTGTCCATCAAGTTTTACTGAAATTGGAGCATAGCCTATCTGCAAGTTTCCAGTACCCCTCCCCCCTACCTTGGCCGAATCCGGCCCGGACGCCAACTAACAAATCTAGGCCGTATAAACTCGGCACTGTCGAATTTGCATCTCATTCGGTCCATCCGTTTGGTTTTTGTGCATTTCAAAAGTCCCCCCACCCCCAATTCCCCTAATCGTGGTCGCATATGGTTCGAACGCATGTTTTACATGTCGAGGCCATCGATTCGTATCACCCATGAAGTTTCACTCGAATCAGACCACTCGTTCGCAATTTATAGAAGTATATTTCCATATTTCTCTTCTCTTGCTATGTTGTGTCAGGTTCTTAAGTCAAGATAATTCGGGTCGCTAATATGCCTACAAAGTTTCGTTGTCGTTTTACATCTGGAACTATTCTAACTCACGACTACCGGAATTCCAGGAAACCCCCTCCAACTCCCCCCACAGAGCCCCGAAACCATCTGGCTCCGTAAATTTCATCTAGGCCCAATGCTTGTTCCATCCATTAAGTTTCGTCTCAATCCCTCTGCTTTTAGAGTTTCTTGAGTTTTCCACCCCCCCCCCCCATCCCCACAGGTATCGGAAGCGACCCGGACGTGACACTGAACGTCCGAGGCGATAGCTCACCAGACAAGTTTCATTCAAATCCGATCACCCGTTCAAAAGTTATGCACGCCACTAGATTCCGGACTCCTCATCCACCCACTCCCCCCACGATGGTCGGGTCGGGGAAACGGCTGTTCTCAAGTCAATCTGTTCGGATCCCGGACATACCTGCCAAGTTTCATCGTCCTAGGACATCTGGAAGTATGCCGAACTCGCGGGATCGCTAGAAATCCGGACCCCCACCCCAACTACCCCACAGTGCCCTGATCCGGTCCGGTTATGTCAATGACGTGTCTAGGACTTGTGCTTGTTTTTCCCACCAAGTTTCATCCCGATCCCTCCACTCTAAGCGTTTCTGAAAATTTCCGGTTCCCTCTTCCAACTCCCCCCAGTGTCATCGGATCCGGCCCGGATTTAAAGTGAGATGTCTGAGACACGAGGCCATCCTAAATATCAACTTTCATCAAGATCCGATTACCCGTTCGCAAGCTAAAAATACATCAAATTTGGGCATCACCCTCCCTCCACTCCCCCCTCCCAGATGGTCGAATCGGGGAATTGACGATTTCTTATTTAATCTGCTCGGGTCCCAGACATGCCTGTCAATTTCCATCGTCCCAGCACATCAGGAAGCACGGAACTCGCGGGATCACTACAAATTCGGACTTCTCCCCCCCCCCAACTCCCCCAAAGTGAGCGGATCCGTTCCGGTTATATCAGTCACGTATCTAGGACTTTTGCTTGTACTTTCCACCAAGTTTCATCCGGATCCCTCCACTCTAAGTGTTTTCCAAGATTTCCTGTTTCCCCCTCCAACTCCCCCCAATGTCACCGGATCCGGTCTGGATTTAAAATTGAGGGTCTGAGACACGAAGTCCTTCCATATATCAAGTTTCATTAAGATCCGATCACCCGTTCGTAAGCTAAAAATATCTCATTTTTCCTATTTTTTCCGGATTCCCCCTCCCTCCACTCCCCTCCAGATGGTCGGATCGGAGAAGCGACTATTTCTAATTTAATCTGGTCCAGTTCCTGATATGCCTGCCAAGTTTCATCGTCCTAGCTTATCTGGAAGTGCCCGAACTAGCAAAACCGGGACCGACTGACGGACAGAAATTACAATCGCTATATGGCACTTGAGTAAGCTCAAGTGCCATAAAAACGAATTCAGCATGTTTCCTTACCCCCACATCCCACCTCTAATCAACTTCAGATTAAACTTTTACTTTTAACAAATTTTCCGGTTTCAGCCAGATTCCGAGCGGTATATACTTCAGATGTGAAAATGATTGTCATACGCGAATCCTGCATGTCTTCTTACCCGCAAATCGAACATCTTATCAAATTTAAATAAAACATTTACTTTTAACAAATTCTCCGGTTTCGACCGGATTCCAGGCGAACTAATTGTCCAGCGAGAAAATAAATGTCAAGTTCCGACTCAGCACGTCTCCTTGCCCCTAAATCGAGCCTCTAATCAACTTCATATTAAACTTTTCTTTTCACAAATTTTCCGGTTTTCGCCGGATTCCGGGTGAACTATTTGTCCGGCGAGAAAATAAATTTCATATTCGAACTCAGCATGTCTCCTCACCCCTCAATCAACTATCTCAATTGCCCCTTAACCCCCCCCCCCCTCAAATATGGGGCTACAGAACCCATCTTCGAACTTGACCTGTACTTTGACCAAAAGGATCCTCCCACCAAGTTCCATCAAAATATCTCAATCCCTTCGAGAGTTATCGTGCGGACAGACGGACAACTTTTGCGATGTCATAGGTGTCCCTCCACTTACGTTTTGGGATCCCAAATATCAAATCATGTACATAGATAACAGTTTAAACATCAAGGGTGACAAAACAGTACTGACGCCTATTCAAACGAGACGGTACGTAACCATATTTCTAGGATCTCATGTGTGCTTGCCTTAAAGTTTAACTGAAAAGCAAACTTGTTTTTGTGTCATTTAATTGAATAGGCTACACTGAATTCTTTAGATTGTGGAAAGGGATTTTTTTTTTTCCACTATCTGCTCTAGTTATAACGTTCAGAATATCTGCGGCCGTCCCCACAGCGTAAATTCTACTGTGACGCGGGAAATTTTAATCCCAACACAAACACTTCTTTTCAGTGGGCAGTGGTGAGATTGGTGAAGATTGCTTAGTGCTTGAACAAAAAAAAACATAAATGTTTCTTAAGGCATACAACAAAAATACAAGCGCATAGAGGTACCACAAATCACAAGGAAATTCCACGATTTGAAAAGCGAATATTCGTGAATAGCGGAATAACGAAGTAACGCATTTCAGCGGGTCGTCAAGCCACTTTAAGTGAATAAGTGATGGGCGACTAGACTGTCCTATCCCAGCCCTTTTAGGTTAAACTTTAAGCATAGTGTGTAAAAAATGGAAAAGATTAGAAGTTGGAGTGGATTCGTTAGATTCAGAGCGTGTTCCACCCTACTTACCGTAATTACTACGTGTTAAGAGGATGTGAGATCGAATCCCACTTCAGACACCATTGTTAAGAGGATGGACGAGTGGAGGCGAGGTTTAATGAAGATAAGGCTCCTGGGGTGTGGGCTGAAGACATTCTGACACCGTAGGTGCCCACTAGCCCCAGGACCAGTCAGGAAACCGGACAAAAGAGACAAGGGAAAGTCTCAGGGAATTCTATAGCTCAGCCGCAGTCAATCCAGAAATCCCTAATCAAGCTGGTTCACCCATCCTAGCGAAGCTGGAATTCACATATCCAGTCAAGCCCGAGGCCTACTAGCCGAGATGGACCATAACGTCTATAGTTAATTTATCTCATGTAAATCATGTACAAGAGCGTGACACATATAATATAGCACTAATGGGTCCCTAACTAAATATATAAACTGGTCCTTACCATAAACTAGACCTACGTTGCCCGGGCAACGTGAAGTGTTGCGGCAACCTTTGTCCGGCTTCGCCGAATAAAGTGTTGCGAGAGCAACACTTTGGTTTTGTTTCTTCGCTGTCGGTAAAGTGCTGAAATTATCAACTTATCGAAGCTTTTAAAATGGTATGTTCTAAAAAGAATAATCACATGATCAAAAGCTGTTCTTTAGCGTTGTAAAACCAACAACAAAACAATATTGGAAGAAGGGAACAACTTGACTTTGCGGTCAGTTGAACTTTATCCTTTTCAATCGTAGATATCGTGACGGATGAAAACTTGGAACAATATCTTATATAATCTAGTTGATATTTTAAAGCTATCCGTAACTTTTTAGGATTAAAATACCATAGATGACACTATTAATTAGTACAAAACTACCTTATTGTTTTACATTACCGTATCGTTTGTACCCGTTGCGTTAACAGTTAATCCTACGTTATAGCGATAGACCATCGATACAAACTTTCTTACCGTCATATTTACAGAAATCGAATACAATGTGCACCAATTTTCAAAAATTTCCAGCCCCTCGTGAACCGATTCCTACTTACAAGTCCCTCTCCCGTGATATACATTAAGTTAACCGAAAACAAATAATGGGTACACCAGCTAGCAAAAGTTGCAAACCCATCATCGCAGAAGATGTTTGTAGCATAACAGCCGATTATTACTTACAAGTCCCTTGCATCTCTTACAATTGGGAACCAAATTGTTCTTACCACCAAATGACAGGTACGCCAACTAGCTAAAGCTGCAAACCCCTCTTTGCCGAAGATGATTATGACCAACAAAACAATATCGGAAGAAGGGAATAAATTGACTCGGCGGTCAGTTGAACTTTATCCTTTTCAATCGTAGACATCGTGACGGATGAAAACTTGGAACAATATCTTATATAATCTAGTTGGTATTATAAAGCTATCCGTAACGTTTCAGGATTAAAATACCATAGATAACACTATTAATTATTACAAAACTACCTTATTGTTTTACATTACCGTATCGTTTGTACGCGTTGCGTAAACAGTTAATCCTAGGTCATAGTGATAGACCATGGATAGAAACTTTCTTACCGTCATATTTACAGAAATCGAATACAATGTACACCAATTTTCAAAAATTTCTAGCCCCTCGTGAACCGATTCTTACTTACAAGTCCTTCTCCCGTGATTGACATCAAATTCACCTCATCGCTGAAAATGATTATAGCATAAAAGCCGATTATTACTTACAAGTCCCATGCATGTCTTACAATTGGGAGCAAAATTGTTCTTACCATCGAATACACCTGAAACAAATAACAGATATACCAACTAGCAAAAGCTGCCAACTCCTCATTGTCGAAGATGATTATGAGCTAACAGTCGACTGTTGCTTACAAGTTCCTTACATGTCTGACAGCTGGTATCGCCTATTTTTTGGTTTCAGTGTGTACTTTACTCCTGAAGTTGTCAACCCCTTGAAACTTTCAAACGGGTTTATCTCATGAAGGATTTTTGTTCAAAAAAATGGATGACATATACTTAGATCAGCTCATCAAGTGCTATCGATTGCCCTAACCACAACAAAAGGATATCGGAAAAAGGGACTAAATTGACTTTGCCGTCAGTTGAACTTTATCCTTTTCAATCGTAGACATCGTGACGGATGAAAACTTGGAACAATATCCTATATAATCTAGTTGGTATTATAAAGCTATCCGTAACTTTTCAGGATTAAAATACCATAGATGACACTATTAATTATTACGAAACTACCTTGTTTAACATTATCATTTGTACCCGTTGCGTAAACAGTAAATCCTAGGTTACAGCGATAGAACATGGGTACACCGGCCAGCAAAAGTTGTAAACCCCTCATCGCTGAAGACTTTTGTAGCATAAGAGCAGATTATTACTTACAAGTCCCTTGCATGTCTTTCAATTGGGAACCAAATTGTTCTTACCATCAAATGACAGGTACGCCAACTAGCGAAAGCTGCAAACCCCTCATTGCCGAAGATGATTATGAGCTAACAGTCGACTGTCGCGTACAAATCCCTACATGTCTCAGAACTGGTATCGCCTATTTTTGGTTTCAGTGTGTACCTTACTACTGAAGTTGTCAACCCCTTGCAACTTTCGAACTGGCGTATCTCATGAAGGAGTTTTTGTACCAAAAAATGGATGACATATACTTTGATCAGCTCATCAGCGGCTATCGATTGCCGTCGTGAAAAAAATTCTACCTATCTTATATAATCTTGTTGGTATTATAAAGCTATCCGTAACTCTTCAGGATTAAAATACCGTAGATGACACTATTAACTATTACGAAACTACCTCATTGTTCTACATTATCGTTTGTACCCGTTGCGTAAAAAGTTAATCCTAGGTTACAGCGATAGACCATCGATACAAACTTTCTACCGTCAGGTTTATAGAAATCGAATACAGTGTGCACCAATTTACAAAAGTTCTAGCCCCTCGTGAACCGATTCTTACTTACAAGTCTCTCTCCCGCGCTAGACATCAAGTTCACCACCAGATAAAAATAATGGGTACACCAGCGAGCAGAAGTTGTAAACTCCTCATCCCTGAAGATGATTGTAGCATAACAGCCGCTTATTAATTAGAAGCCCCTTGCATGTCTTACAATTGGGAACCAAATTGTTCTTACTATCGAATGCACCGGAAACAGATAACAGGTGCACCAAGTAGCAAAAGCTGCAAACCCCTCATTGCCGAAGATGATTATGAGCCGACAGTTGACTGTTGCATACATGTCCCCTACATGTCTCACAACTGATATCGCCTATTTTTGGTTTCAGTGCGTACGTTACTACTGAAGTTGTCAACCCCTTTAAACTTTCAAACTGGTTTGTTTCTTCGCTGTCGCTTAATGCTGAAGTTGTCAACTTATCGAAGCTTTTTAAACGGGATGTTGTAAAAAAAATTAATCATATGATCAAAAGGTATTCTTCAGCGTTGTAAAAACAACAACAAAATAATATAGGAAGAAGGGACTAAATTAACTTTGCAGTCAGTTGAACTTTATCCTTTTCAATCGTAGACATAGTGACGGATGAAAAACTGGAACAATATCTTATATAATCTAGTTGGCATTAGAAAGCTATCCGTAACTTTTCAGGATTAAAATACCATAGATGACACTATTAATTATTATGAAACTACCTCATTGCTTTACATTTTCGTTTGTATCCGTTGTGTAAACAGTTAATCCTAGGTTATATTGATAGACCATCGACACAAACTTTCTTACTGTCAGATTTATAGAAATCGAATACAATGTGCACCCAATTGCAAAAATTCCTAGCCACTCGTGAACCGATTCCTACTTACAAGTCCCTCTCCCGTGATATACATTAACCCTTAACCGAAAACAAATAATGGGTACACCAGCTAGCAAAAGTTGCAAACCCATCATCGCAGAAGATGATTGTAGCATAACAGCCGATTATTACTTACAAGTCCCTTGCATATCTTACCATTGGGAACCAAATTGTTCTTACCATCGAATACACCGGAAACAAATAACAGGTACACCAACTAGCAAAAGCGGCAAACCCCTCATTACCAAAGATGATTATGAGCCAACAGTCGACTGTTGCTTAAAAGTCCCCTACATGTCTCATAACAGGTATCGCCTATTTTTGTTTTCAGTGTACCTTACTACTGAAGTTGTCAACCCCTTTGAAATTTTCAAACTGGTGTATCTCATGAAGGAATTTTTGTACCAAAAAATGGATGACATATACTTTGATCAGCCCATCAATGGCTATCGATTGCCGTCGAAAAAAAAATTCTACCTGTCTTAGTTCAAAAGTTGACTTTTTTGCCGTAGGCCAACTTTCTAACGTCACGACTTAGAAAGGAGCAAAGGATAAGCTCTAGTTTCTTTAGCAATGAGAGAACTTTTAAAGTTTAAGGGGCACATCTGATACCGTTACTCTACCGCAAACCCAAGTGCAAAAAAAAATTTTTATAAACTCAGCTGGAATCGTCGCTGACATGGACAGAAACAATAGATGGCAGCACTTTCGGACCCGTGGGAAAAAGCCACTTTTTTGTCTCTGTAGATTTTTCTATTTATCACTCAAAGAAGATATGTTGGCTGTGGGGCCGGGTAGCTGCCGCATATATTTAACACTTATAGATTTTAGTCCATCTTCAATTTGAAACTGGTGCCTGCCTGCTAGCGTGCTAGAACGGAGCTTTCCACTCGAAAGCAGAAACATGGTTTGATGAAACGAAAGGTTCGCTACACAACTTGAGATGGTCCTCTCCGACATAGGCTATACAACTCCACTTCACTTCGCAAACCGTAGGCTCTGGCTCGATGACAAGCAAAAACCATCCTTATTGGCCTCAGGCAAGAGTTCTACGGAGCTTTCCAAAATGTAATGTCATATTCATCAATCCGGCCTAAGGTCCACACTTTCCGTAAAAACCGCACAGGTTAGACCCTTCCCAGTTACCAGGAATAAAATGAAATCGGAGTCATAGGAAAAAAAAAAAAAAAAAAAAAAAAAAACGAGGACAAAACCAAAGTGTTGCTCTCGCAACACAATTATAATACAGAGTAACTGAGGTCTTGCTCCGACCAAGGATGAAAGAGAACTACTTTTGGCTGCCGATTCATTACGCAGCCAAAATACTTAGAATGAAAATGGATCAAAGCCTGACCTCGGATTAGCGAGCAGCTAACTGAAGCTAGGATAAAGACCGAGTGACCTATTGTCACGATGCCGGGAAATTAATGATGGTGATGGAAACCGAAGAGATATATAGAAAAGTAGGCGATAGATGGAGGGAATAACTAGGAGGACTATTGCAGAGCAAAGTGCTATGGGATGTCTCCGTAACACACCTCCCCCCCTTGGGCAGAGTGGTGTACGGGCAACAAAAGAGTCTACAATGTTTCCATTCCAGCCCCACCTACTAACATACCATCGATAGCTAAGCCATCGCGGCAACCCAGGTTTCTGACAGAGGGGGCAATCAAATAAGTGTGAAAAATCAAAGCCCACTCTCTGTTCAGTTAGTTCAGGGTCCTTTATTGAGCTTCAGTCCTACTGACCTTACCCTGACCACACGAACCAAACCAAAACAAATATAAAAAGCGAAATAAAGGCAGAATTAATATTTGAAGCGTCGATGCCTTTAAGTTCTAAAATAAATTAGGGGCTGGAAGAAACTTTAAAAAAGGATTATCAGGGAAATATTGGGGAAATGTTGCCAGTACCACAACTCGTCCCAAAAGAGAAGTCTCTGAGATTTGTTAAAAATAGAAAATGGAAAAGGGAAAACTAGGAGGAATTTGGGAGGAAAGGGAAAAAGAAAGGCCGCAATTTTAAAAATTACTCCAGTTAGCTGTCGCAACGACCTAAGGTAAGACCTTGATGCAAAAAAACTTGAAGTAGAAATGGGGGAGGTCCTACGCACTCTAAGCCGCAAAATAAAGCACTAAAGGTAAGGGCACGCAAGTAATTAAAGCGCAGAACAGGCGCAAAGCATTTTTAAGAATGATGGCCGAACACACGGCGTCAATATGATTTTTGATAATATATACATTATATGAAGAAGTATAAGGCAACAAAGCGCGGAAAACAAAAGCCAGCGGTGGCCGACAAACGGCTTCAGTCAGATCGACCGAAAGCTGCATGGAGTGAAGTAGAGACGCGCGAAAGCAGAAAAAGCAATGCTTAAAGGAACAGTGCAGTTATCGCAAGGGCTAGCGAAGCGAAACCGAAATCAACATGTGTACAAAAGCGACTTTAAAGAGGGCCTACACAATTAAACTAAGAAGGGGGGGGGGGGACGAACATATATATACCTAACCGGAAATATTTATAGCCGCACTTGCGAGCGGGAAAACGTGGACCTAACACTCCTACCTAAATATTTACATTTCCACTTGGCTGTCGTGGTGTCCAGTCCAGGTGATACGGATTGATGGAGGTGGATTTGGAGGATTTGACTAGTGATGGGGGTTGAGTTGATGGTGGAATAGTTGTTGGTTGTTCGTATAGATGGCGCTGCTGCTGGTGATGAGATGTGCGTTGATGATGTTAGAGTGATTGTTGGTTTAAAGCTGGATTGAGGGTCAGGGTGGAGAGGCCGGAATTGTAAGTGGAAGAGGCCGTGACGCAGGACGGAGATCGGCTGTCAGAGTAGGCTCGGCTTGGCTCGACCCATGGTGGGGAGATAGGAGGATGCCGAGTGCTGAGGTGGGGTCCGGAGCGACGGATAAGGGAGGGGCTGGCACGGATTGTGCGGCGTGCCCGTTAGCACTGTTGGGGTTGGCAGCGCGATTTCCAATGTCGGTGGCGTGCTTTCGAAAGATTGGCGGCGTCGGTGGCGTGATTCAAAAGATTGGCAGCGTCGGTGGCGTGACGTGCAAGGTTGTCCCATAGGAGGCGCCTTGACGCTCGAAGACGCTGGGACCTCAGCGCCACTGCCTCTTCTGTCGCAACCTGCGTGCCATACAAAAAGTCCGTCCGAAAATGTAAATATAAACAAACATTTGCAAAAAAAAAATCGATTGGGAGTCAGACCACTCTGATTTAAAGACTAATTGCTAACGTTTGAAAATTCTGAATCAGATAGAAATTTTCAACAAACTGGAAAATTTAAATTAGAACTGGGAACCAATTGGAGAATGGAATTTTTCAAACAATCTTGAACATTTTTCATTAGATTTATTTTTAATTTTTTTATTTAGAGTGTATCGTGGTATAATTAAAAAAATGGCGTCAAATCGAGACAGAAAGTCTGTTCGGTTGCTTGCGCCGTATGAACCTTTACAGATTAAACATTTTTAGTACCAATACAGACGGTAAGGCACGGGGCGGCGACTGGCGCGGGTCCACCAGCAGCGATGACACCTGGAAGAGAAAAGTGATTGCTCGGAGGGACACTCCGGCGTTACTGGCCGGGGCCAATCGCTTCTCATAGTATCATTTTGCCCTGCATAACCTATTTCGTGAGGGGATAGAGAGAAAATCTGACTATACTGAGGAGGATGAATAGGATGATTGATAGGCCTTGACACTGGCTCTACCGAGGTTTGCTGAATCAGTGGCGGCGTTACCACTGTCCGTTCCAGTTTTGGGAATGTAGAAGAAGGGTAGTATTCCGTAGCTGATGCAAACGGCGGTGAAAACGGCTGTTTCCAAACAAGAACAGTTGGTGAGCTAGCTACACCCCCTCTTGGCTCTACGAGTGTAGAGCTTGGACCATAAAAAAAATGAAATAAAATAAAGAAGGGAGTTATTTTTATTTTGCTAAATTAAAGGGTAGGGCGGGTGGGTGGAAAAAAAAATTTAATTGTCGTGACTACGAACAAAAAATTTGGACGTGGGTCCTCCTTATTATGAGAAAATAAGGGCTTACAAAAATAAACTTCCCACTTCTGATACCATTGTTATGAATGTTATCCCACTTCTGGACCCCATTGTTAAGAGGATGTGAGATCGAATCCCACTTCAGACACCATTGTTAAGAGGATGGACGAGTGGAGGCGAGGTTTAATGAAGATAAGGCTCCTGGGGTGTGGGCTGAAGACATTCTGACACCGTAGGTGCCCACTAGCCCCAGGACCAGTCAGGAAACCGGACAAAAGAGACAAGGGAAAGTCTCAGGGAATTCTATAGCTCAGCCGCAGTCAATCCAGAAATCCCTAATCAAGCTGGTTCACCCATCCTAGCGAAGCTGGAATTCACATATCCAGTCAAGCCCGAGGCCTACTAGCCGAGATGGACCATAACGTCTATAGTTAATTTATCTCATGTAAATCATGTACAAGAGCGTGACACATATAATATAGCACTAATGGGTCCCTAACTAAATATATAAACTGGTCCTTACCATAAATTATAATACAGAGTAACTGAGGTCTTGCTCCGACCAAGGATGAAAGAGAACTACTTTTGGCTGCCGATTCATTACGCAGCCAAAATACTTAGAATGAAAATGGATCAAAGCCTGACCTCGGATTAGCGAGCAGCTAACTGAAGCTAGGATAAAGACCGAGTGACCTATTGTCACGATGCCGGGAAATTAATGATGGTGATGGAAACCGAAGAGATATATAGAAAAGTAGGCGATAGATGGAGGGAATAACTAGGAGGACTATTGCAGAGCAAAGTGCTATGGGATGTCTCCATAACATACGCATGACGTCACAAATTCTGGCTTTTTGCCGTCAAGGCTGGAACGATTTTTCTATTTTCCAGCAGGATCTCACGCCAGGGGCGAATCCGACCAATCACGTTACAGAGATGCATAGTAACTACGCTCCCGAGCATGGTAAGCAAATAGTAACTATTAGTTACTATTCCGACAAGGTTGGAACGGTCAGCGTAGCAACTTTTCGTGAGGATGGAACGGAAATAGTAACTAATAGTAACTATTGTTAGAAGGGTGGAACACGCTCTCAATGTCTGGAATCCGAGTCCAAATGTAATCCAGCCTGACCAGCAAAAGATTCGAATCCAGTCAAAAGGACGAATCCTGGATTCGAATCCGAACCCAGGATTCGGATTCGCCCACCTCTGCCTTAAAGTGTGCATCCTAACAAATCAAGCTAAGCTCTATAACAGATTTTTTTTTTGAAAAGTCAGATTTTTAACAAAATTGGAATATTATATCACCTTAAAATAAAATACCTTCTCCAGGCGGCACTTGTGGGATATAACAATAATATATCTATACATTTACAAGGTCCTAGATTTCATACACCATGCAAAAAGCTAAGGCTACGGAGGCATTAGAAATCAGTCAAGAAACAAGGGGGGGGGGGGCTGGAATTTATAGATTGCATCATTTTTTAGCAGTTTTTCAGATACCAGCACTTTTCTGCCTGTTGTAACAACACCAACTGACTTGGCCGGCTAAACTTCAGAATAAGACTGATTTCTAAGCCATGCATTCACACATACTATGAAGAACGAGAGCCCAGAAGTATTTAAACTCCTGTGGGAGCCAAATCCGGCTACCTCCTGTACCATACTCAGACGCGGCAACATACGGACGATGCATGTGGACGCCAGAGTTGATTATGGGACAATACGCCCTTCATCAAATCCAATGACGAATTGCCACCATATGCGCTAGAGACAATAACAATCACACGTTAGATCTTGGTAAAGTTTTCTGAAGGGGAAATAAGCGATTAGGCTTTCGGCTCATGCAAAGTCTCGTATTAGCCCCGCCGAAAAGTCAGCCAGCATTCAGCACTGAATTGACAAATCTGATAAAGTTTGACAGAACAGAGTTGAGTGGGGTCCGAGGCATTGTAAAGAGTTTTGAACACGGCCAGGCCTAACAGGACTTGAAAATAGCCAAACAAACCTGGTTAAACGTACGCCAAGAAGTAACGCGTCGTTGTTTACTTTAAGCTAGCGCATCACGCGGCAAAAAAAAACTAATCTGGAACGAAGTTTAGGAAGGGGTATGAGGAACTATCAGAAACCAGTCCGCTTGGAGCGCTGAACTAGAATGAGGCGAGTTCAACCAAATCGACAGCAGCTGGAGGCGCCCAAGAGTCGAGATACATGCAAGGCTCCTAAAGAGCGTCAACCATCCCTGCGACGCCTCATTTAAATACACATTACTATGCTGTCCTGCACAAGTAGAGTACAGGATCCCACACGGACCAGCCCCCACTCACGACTACCAGAAAATTGTATCGGTAGAACGCTGCACGGACTCAGCCTTATACTGCGAACAGATTTTCCAGACGGATCTTCTGCACTTTCATCATCAAAAAATAATTAAGCTTTCTGTATGGAACTGATGATGGTGCCGAAAATCCGGGAGGGAATTCAATTCCGCGATGGTATCCTGGTTCAAGCTGGTGCGTTGTATGCGACACGATTTTTTCTGGTTTTCCGACACGACAAACTGAACTTGTCAAGCTGATTCTGCAAGGGATAAAGAACCATAGGGAGATACTCAGAACTTGGGACAATCTAGTTATGGGAATTTTCGTCAAATTTCATGTGTCACCCAGTTGAAATCGGGCTGGACGAAGGTTTAAAGTGCCTACACACGATCAGGATTTCTCTGCCAAATTTTCTTCACTTTCATCACAAAGTTGGAAAAATCCCAACTTTTCCCATATGGAAGTGATGATGTTGCCAAAAACCAGCGCAGGAATTCCAGTCCAGGAGCACCCAGCCCTGATCGTGTGTTCACACTGTTACTTAGGAGACATTTGGGTTGGATCGTCCAAGGATTACTTCTGTCCGATGTGTGGAGATATGAACGAACGTGTGCAACATCCCGTGTGTGATTGTAGGGAATTGAATGATTTGAGAAGTGAAATATTAGGAGTTAATGTGTGTGATCAGGAATGGATGGAGCAAATGTTTAAGAGTGAGTGTTATGTTACTATTAAGAAAAAGGGTAGATTCCTCAAGGTGCGAATGATTCACAGAGAACATTTTTTGTAGCTTTTAGTTGTTGTTAGAAATAAGTTGGTCACTCCGTTTCTTTTTGTTTGAATTGCAATGGCCCTGAGGCTTTTAGGGTAATAAATATCATATATTATCATATCATCATTTTCTTTCATAAAAAGGAAGAGTAACATGTTAAGAAAGGTAACATGTGCCTTCGATCGCTTAAACTTCTGTCGCGGCATGGGGTCTCCACAGATAAACTAATACTATTCTTCATTTGTTTCATCCGAACCATCCTTGAATATTGTTGTCCCGTCTGGCATTTCGAGATCACCGGTGATCAGTCGGATTCAATTTGGTGCTCTTCTTGTCTGCTGGAAATCCCCTGAAGTCCCGTACATTCAGCTTTTAAAGGAGTTTAATTTAGATACACTTGCAAATCGTCGTCTCAAGTTATCGGCAGTTTTTGGTACTAAAATCCTTGAGAATCCCGTCCTCCGTGACATCCTCCCTCCGAATTTCAGCGCTGAGAGGGTAGGGCCAGCAAGAGCAGTCGCTTTGCCAGTGCCGAAACTACAGCCGCACACGCACAGCCACACTCGTTACGTGAACAGCGTTGTGGCTAGTTTCGTAAAACTGTATACTAACAAGAATGAAGTGTAAATGACGTTAGTGTTGTTGTTTGTTAGCTTTCGTAATTATATAGTATTCGTATAAACTTTTATTGCACGACTATGTACTTTTGTGCTATTTGTATAGCCTACTATTGTTAACCATATAACTATCGCAAGTAGACATATTTACTAACCGAGCTGTTGTCAGCTGAATTTTTATATCTGTTCTTATTTTGTCGTATTATGTTGATGTGACACGAAACCTACTAGTCGGCGTGTCCGTGTTATGGCTTTCTTTAATATAACTGAATTGATATTTAAGAAAAAAAACTTAAAAAAAAAAATCTTCGTTTTCTGTCTCTCTCTTCATCGAAACATTCTGAAGCGTAATACAAAGCAAGAGAAAAGGCTTTCGCCTCTAAATAAATCCGACAAGCTGAAAGTTTTCAACGTATCTGGCACTGTGTCAACACGCAATGTTTTAGCGTTGCTTGTCGCACAGTTTGTGTCGTTAAGTTGCAAAACGCAGACTTCTGCGCAAACACGCACCAGAGTGAACCAAGGGTCAGGATCTGACTACATTTGCTCATGCTACAATTATCGGTAGGCCTCGCACCAACATTACAACACAGGCGATAATACTTCAATAATATACAGGATTGTTCACAAACTCATAGGAAATAAAACCCATCCCAACTTCAAGGAGGCAAGGACAATTAAAGAAACTACGAATTCATACATCTCAGGAATTCCAGACGGCACGCTAGCTACACAAGAGTCACGACATCCTATGTACGGAACAGGGGGTCGACAAGGCTAAGAAGCAGTACCCCTCACCCCAAATAAAACACGTAAAAAACATTATTTTCCAAACCAAAATCGAAATTTGAGAAGTCAAGACTTTCATAGATCTCCACTAAACAAACAACACGACTAACGCTTTGAGCAATATCTAATTTGCTACTGAGATTTTGCTGATACCGACCACACAATACATTCTTTGGAGAACCAAGTTCTCCGCAAACCAGGACTACGTAATGTCACACCAGCAGAAGTCACTTCTAACGACCAAGGAACACATCTTTCGCTCTTCTTTGACTCTAGTAAGTTCTACGATTCTGCACGAGTGCAACACTATCTCTGCACGACACCTCTGGCTCACGCCGCTGCGTTGTGAGTGACGCAATTTTTCTTCGATTTTCTAGCGTACGACACGTCGCAACACAGATGCAACAGGAAACTGAGTTGTTTTGTCACCTTTGCTAGGAGGACAAAGAACCCTAGGTTCACCCTTGAAGACCGAGGGATAATCGACAACCTGAGAATTACCGGCTCAACTTCATACGTCATTTAGTTCAAACCGGGTTGAAAGTTACCTCAGAAGATATTTGTGGTCAACCATACAAGGATTACAATAGTTGCGTTTTTGATCGAAGTTTGAAGTTACCTTCGACCTCAAAGGTCTTTCTTTAATACTCAATATGACTAGTCCAAAACGCGCCAGTGATCCTCAGGAAGAACGAGAAAACGTCTCACAAACGACTCAAACATAACCTGTGTCAGTCAATCACGGCGATCACTGGGGAGAACTGTGGTGCCGCTTCCGGCTCTTCCGCTAGGTAACTGGCGATTTTGCATCGGCAAGGAGACTTGAGTCATCAAGGGTATTACCGTTTTTGGTCGCCGGCCACAGTTTCTCGACTCTGACCGTCGAACTTCGACAGCTAGGAAGTTCGAAGTCTGCCTGAATCGCCGAAGAAACGGCAACCGGGCAAGGATCGCCGGAGTCGTAAAAACACTAATTAAGCAAACGGTGAACTTCTACGGCGTTTGAAAACGGAAATTAAGCAACCGGCTACGCTAACGGCGAACAAAACTTCGATCAAAAACGCAACTAATGCTTTCTTTCATGAGAAGGTAGTGCAACTTAAAGTTTTGAAAATCAATAATTCTTTTGTTTTATCTTTCTTGTCCTGAAAAATATTTTACAACTCATCCGACACTGCCTCAAAATCGCAATGTTTTGCATTGCTTGTCAAACGCTTTGTGCCTTACGTCGCAAATGCAGAATTTTGCGCGAAATCGCAGCAGCGTGATCCAAGGTTAAACTAGCGTGAGGGAATTGCCAAAACCACCAGTGTCCGCTAGGTGTCATTACTGTTGATCTGTGCAATTGTTTATGACCAGCTGATCAGAAGATGAAGAGCGGAAAGAGTGTGCATGTTTATAAGTGACCCACTAACTTAAAAACTAAGCCTCAATCAAACCATCAGCGCTCAACTACCTCTTCAGATTCTTAAACTGAGGATTTAAATGATGTAGCGGTTATGTAGGTTAGTCTATAGGAAGCAAGAAACCCGCCTGGCTGCTCATATTTAAATAACGTTGTCACAATTTAGTATTCATGTGATTGGTCCCAACCAGAGAGACTGGCCCTGGATCAGCGCCTGCGCCTGCCCCTGCAAGACTCTTATATTGGAAGGTACTCATAGGTCTTATCATATTAAAACTCATCCTCGATCCGATAAGTCCTGTTAAAGCGGAACTGAAGGTCTAAACGTGTCGTGTTATGTGTATCAACACGTGACGGCGTTTTTCTAGTGCTTTTGTTTATTCCTCAATCTTTTCGCAAAAAGGATCTAGCCCAACTCTTACAGTCTCGGCAAACATCCGAGTATGTACAAACAATGTGACTGATTGACCAGCAGCCGTTTAGCTTATTTTTGCCTTGAGTCGTCGAACCCGTTGCTAGTAGGCTGGGCCTACTACGGTGCATGATACCGCTCCTGATTCGGATCACTTGGGGGAAGTTTGTTTAGTCGGTTGTTACTGTTAGTTCGTGTAACCCTTGTTTCGCCGTTATGTAGTTGCAATAAAATGAGAAACTCTACGAATACGTGCCCGAAACAGTCACTAAGAAAAGCAAAAAATAGATCATTGTTTCCTAATCAAAATTTTGAGGCCCATCGAATCAGCCAGATGGAAATGAGCCTGTTAAGCCCTTCAGTCCGCCTTTAAGGAAAGCAATCGATGCCATGAATACAAAGTCTGCCAGAACCACAATGTTAGCAAGAAGTAACTGACACTTTCCGCCCAATTTTTGACAGTCAAAACGAATGCTGCAATACTCGCATGCTTAGCTAACATTCGAATGTGGTAGTGCAGAAGGTTGCGAGGACGTAGAATTTCCACATACAACTTTGGCATAAGTTGGGAATATCATCTTCATCTTTGGCTGAAGGTACCTCTGTCATCTGTAGAGAGCAGGCTCACCATCATTTCCTTCTTTCGCTTTCACCGCTTTCTTCACCAACCATGGTTCACCATCCACACTACCATCCCCTTTTTTTTGTCTCAATCATCACTTACATCTTGGTAAACCTGATTTCCATTGCTACCTCTCACACTTCTACCACCAATGTTACATTTTGAATTTTTCAGGTTAGCCTGAACTAATTGACACTTTCCGCCCAGTTTTCAACAGTCAAAACGAATGCTGCAATACTCGCATGCATAGCTAAGACTCGACATGTGGTAGTGTATGGAAGGATGTGAGGATGTAGAATTTCCACATACAAGTTTGGCATAAGTTGGGCATAGCATCTTTACCTCTGGATGAAGGTACCTTGGCTGTCTGGAACCAGTCGGCTTACCGTCATTTTCCGCTTTCATACATCCATGATCTACCATGATTCACTATCAAAACTACCATTCCTTTGTTTCGTCACAATCGTCACTCAGGTCTTGGTAAACCTGATTCCCATTACCTGTCACACTCCTACCATCAATGTTACCATCAACACTATTGCATTCCTCATCACTTTCCTCACTACCCTTATCTCGAGTATCCTCCGCGGTCCCTTCTTGGTAGTTGTCATGGCTACTTGAGGATGCCGCAGTGCCGCCGTGGTCATCGCAACTAGCGACACTTTCTTCTTTGACATGAATACTCGAGGGGCTTTGAGTGCAGATGGCACGATAGCCAGAGGCACTTCCTTCACTGCCATGGTTGTTTAAGGGGCTGGCAACGCCACCGTTTTCATAGAAATCCGCGGTCCTTCCGGCGTCTTCGTTACTACTCGAACTCTCATAGCCGCTTTTTTCTTCTCTCGCTTCTTCATTCTCCAAGCTTTCTCCTTGGCTATTGCCATAGTAACCATCACTTTCTCGTTCTTGGTCATCTTCTAGCTCTACTTCATTGCTGCTTTCTGCATCAGATTCATCATCGTCGGAGCCCCTGATCTCCTCGCCGCCACTTTCTTCAAAGCGGAGGTCGACCGATTCATTGCTGGCTTCAACAGTGGCCTGTTTCTGGTGGTTACCCAGCTTGATTTTCAATTTTATTGGGGGCTGGCTTGAGAAAGTAGGGGGTGGCTGGAAGGACACGCCCTCCCCTGAGCCATCTATTGAAAATAATTAAGTTAAAATCTTGTTACAACCCCGCATGTCGGCAGAAACTAGAGGAAAATAACACTAGGGGGTAGCGCCAAGACATATGCTTTCCATTCAGCAAAAACAGGCCTTACTCGTAACGCCGCCCAATACGCTCGGGACATTCAAAGCGAGACAAACTTGATTGTCAAACAATGTCTTGTGCAGCTAAGACGCGGTCTGTACAGATCAAAGAGACAGGGGAGATTGTACATTTTTTTGTAGTGTTCAGAATTTTAAGTTATTGTTTAATTATTATTTCTGCTATTCCCAATGGAGACTGGCTCCAGTTTCGGGTGCCAGCTAGTCTAAAGGCCTTTTCCCGCGACACAGTTGTGGGCCACACACTTCTGAGAGCGTGTTCCACCCTTCTAACAATAGTTACTATTTCCGTTCCATCCTCACGAAAAGTTACTACGCTGACCGTTCCAACCTTCTCGAAATAGTAACTAATAGTTACTATTTGCTTACCATGCTCGGGAGCGTGGTAAGCGTAGTAACTACGCTTATCTGGAACGTGATTGGTAGGATTCGCCCGTGGCATGATATCCTGCTGGAAAATAGAAAAATCGTTCCAGCCTTGACGGCAGAAAGCCATAGTTCGTGACGTCACGCGTAGTAACTACGGTAAGTAGGGTGGAACACGCTCTGAGTGTTTGTCGCGGAAACACGATTGTGTGCCACACAGTCGAGCCACTAGTTGAAACTCACGGAAACGCCGTTTTGTCTATTTCTTTGGCGGTAATTTCAAATATATGAAAATAAAAATAAAACTCATGTAAAATCTCAGTAAATAGAACTAAAGGCTTATTTCCATACCATTCTGTACAAAAAGCATCCTCAGTTTTAAGCCTATATGCTTGAAAAAGTAGCTTAATTTGAATTTCCCGCCAGAATCGAGGGACAAAATCGACAATCACCTCGCCAGTTGTTTGTCGAATTTGAGCCACAAAGCGAGCCACAAAAGTCTCGTTGGTCGCGGAAACACACTTGTGGGCCGCACGAAAGACCGCGGAAACACTCTTTTCGAGCCACAGTCTACCCGCAAACTGTTTGTGGGAGCACGGAAAAACGCCTTAAGATACAAGTTGAACGCAATCCAACTTTTGAGGGTACCAGCCAATCCGAGTATTTTAATTGTTGTTGAAGTCAGATAGACAAAACACAATCTATATCTTGGTGTTTGAAAATCGAATCTGAAACAGGTCTGGGTTTCCCTGTCCGACTCGGTTCAGCACTAGCAAATTAGAAGTTACGAAAATAATTTGATTGGTCTCAGTCAGTAATTCCTGTACCGTTACGCAGGCAGCGTTGCAACTCTTTTCTGACGGAACCTGTGACATTTGACTGCAAAATCCTGCGACATCCTGTTTCTGGGGCCTGCGAAATTCGGTTTTAAATCACCGGTTTTTAGAAATAAACCGGTAGCAGATTGTGTACAACCGTTTTAAGTAAGGTATATTTCATCGGTCTTTGATTCTCTGGAAATCAGGACATGTGAAAATACGACAAAAAAAGGAAATAAATCGTGTCATGAAAACTAAACTCAACTGGTTTCGCAAATAAATTTCCAGCTTGCTCTTTCAAGATGAGCTAACATTTTTAAAACCAACATATTTGTTTTCCCAAAATGAGTTGCCTTCAAATTAGCCCAAAAGCTCTGAAATCACAGAACTGAGGGACATTTTTGGCATCCGCCCAATACCTACGACAAATTTTGTCAAAGCTCGAACCTGATGAAAAGTCGAAAAGCTGTGACAAACCGCAGATTCCTGTGATCAGTGGCAACGCTGCATGCAGGTCACTGCTCATTGGCGAACGGCAAAGACCCGAGCAGAAACTGGGTGTCAGGACAATTTTCAGATCTGGCTGAAACCGGGTAAAACCGAATACTGAAGGACTATCGACTGATTAGGACTAAGGACTGATTTTAAAGTAAAAGACCCAATTTTAATTTTGAAGAAAAAGATGACCAACTTTTACAAAAAAGCTTAGGTAACCCTCCAAACAACCTGTGCTAGTTTTTTTAACTAGTGAATTTAGTTATCGAAATCATGTGTATTTTGTATAGTATTTATAAGTAACTGAAAGGACCAGATGGTTTAAGCATAGTTCTGTTTTTTCATTGTATTTTGTACTCCTCAACTCTGAGGGAAATAAATAAATATCTGAAGGAGGCCTCCAAAGGAAGTAATAGAAAAATGGGACTACCTGCTTGGTGTTTCGATATGTGCAAGTTAGCGTCTGCTGACTTGGAGAGGAATACCCCACAGAGGGTACATTGCCAGGAGCGCTTCATCTTCGCCGAACTGGGGGTAAAGTGGGACTTTTGATGCTTTTTCAAACTCCACGCGTCACGTGCCACGTGGTCGCAGACCTCGCATACATGCTTCTTGGCGGCTGGGCCATCTGTTGAGACAAAATGAAATTACTGGCTGTCGCGGAGAGATTAATACAAGTTAAAGCCACTCGAGTAGCCTCTTGAACTGGCTTCATGAAAACTTGAAGTTTAACTGAAAAAGCAGCTTACTTTTAGATCTGATATTTTAATACACTGAAATATTTCGACTCATCTAAGTGATTTTTTTGATTTTTTCACCTAGGGGCGGGCTCTAGCTCTCACGACAACTCAAAATGTCTCTCACACATCTTGGACTTCCTATTGGTGAAGTCCACTCGAGATGGACTTCTTAGCCAGTTTTCACTTAGAACACGCAAAGCATATGAAGTACTTCTACCGTGCAAATCGAAATATAACCGCCTCTATTCGATTTTTGTAAACAGCCATCTTCTAGCACTATCCCCGTGTTGGCCCATATTTACAGCGACTGACAAGAAATGCATCCGTTCAATTTATTTAAAGTACGGTAAGTTTTTTTTTTACTGAAATTGCCACTCTGGATTAAAAACACCCATGTTGCGAGAAAATACGGTATTGCAAAACCAAATCAGCAGATAAAAGACCGGCTCGATCGTTTTGCGGCGGGCTTGGACATTCGCCACTGTTTATATAATGCTATGTTGCAGTTTAGTCTTTTGTGTTTTATGTAGTTAGCTGATGTCATCTGCATTATATTGCAGTTGTTCTTTTATTTTTCTTCTTTTTATATTCTATTTAGGATGAGATGTGCCACTTGATTCGCCACTGTTTATATCCTGCTATGTTGCAGTTTAGTCTTTGTGTTTTATGTAGTAAGCTGATGTCATCTGCATCATATTGCAGTTGTTCTTTTGTTTTTCTTCTTTTTATATTCTATTTAGGATGAGCTGTGCCACTTGATTCGCCACTGTTTATATCCTGCTATGTTGCAGTTTAGTCTTTGTGTTTTATGTAGTTAGCTGATGTCATCTGCATTATATTGCAGTTGTTCTTTCATTTTTCTTTTTTTTATTTTCTATTTAGGATGAGCTGTGCCACTTGATTCGCCACTGTTTATATCCTGCTATGTTGCAGTTTAGTCTTTGTGTTTTATGTAGTTAGCTGATGTCATCTGCATTATATTGCAGTTGTTCTTTTATTTTTCTTCTTTTTATATTCTATTTAGGATGAGCTGTGCCACTTGCTTCGCCACTGTTTATATCCTGCTATGTTGCTGTTTAGTCTTTGTGTTTTATGTAGTAAGCTGATGTCATCTGCATCATATTGCAGTTGTTATTTTGTTTTTCTTCTTTTTATATTCTATTTAGGATGAGCTGTGCCACTTGATTCGCCACTGTTTATATCCTGCTATGTTGCAGTTTAGTCTTTGTGTTTTATGTAGTTAGCTGATGTCATCTGCATTATATTGCAGTTGTTCTTTTGTTTTTCTTCTTTTTATATTCTATTTAGGGTGAGCTGTGCCACTTGATTCGCCACTGTTTATATCCTGCTATGTTGCAGTTTAGTCTTTGTGTTTTATGTAGTTAGCTGATGTCATCTGCATTATATTGCAGTTGTTCTTTTATTTTTCTTCTTTTTATTTTCTATTTAGGATGAGCTGTGCCACTTGATTCGCCACTGTTTATATCCTGCTATGTTGCAGTTTAGTCTTTGTGTTTTATGTAGTTAGCTGATGTCATCTGCATTATATTGCAGTTGTTCTTTTATTTTTCTTCTTTTTATATTCTATTTAGGATGAGCTGTGCCACTTGATTCGCCACTGTTTATATCCTGCTATGTTGCAGTTTAGTCTTTGTGTTTTATGTAGTTAGCTGATGTCATCTGCATTATAGTGCAGTTGTTCTTTTATTTTTCTTCTTTTTATATTCTATTTAGGATGAGCTGTGCCACTTGATTCGCCACTGTTTATATCCTGCTATGTTGCAGTTTAGTCTTTGTGTTTTATGTAGTTAGCTGATGTCATCTGCATTATATTGCAGTTGTTCTTTTGTTTTTCTTCTTTTTATATTCTATTTAGGGTGAGCTGTGCCACTTGATTCGCCACTGTTTATATCCTGCTATGTTGCAGTTTAGTCTTTGTGCTTTATGTAGTTAGCTGATGTCATCTGCACCATATTGCAGTTGTTCTTTTGTTTTTCTTCTTTTTATATTCTATTTAGGGTGAGCTGTGCCACTTGATTCGCCACTGTTTATATCCTGCTATGTTGCAGTTTAGTCGTTGTGTTTTATGTAGTTAGCTGATGTCATCTGCTTTATATTGCAGTTGTTCTTTTGTTTTTCTTCTTTTTATATTCTATTTAGGGTGAGCTGTGCCACTTGATTCGCCACTGTTTATATCCTGCTATGTTGCAGTTTAGTCTTTGTGTTTTATGTCGTTAGCTGATGTCATCTGCATTATATTGCACTTGTTCTTTTGTTTTTCTTCTTTTTATATTCTATTTAGGGTGAGCTGTGCCACTTGATTCGCCACTGTTTATATCCTGCTATGTTGCAGTTTAGTCGTTGTGTTTTATGTAGTTAGCTGAAGTCATCTGCATTATATTGCAGTTGTTCTTTTGTTTTTCTTCTTTTTATATTCTATTTAGGGTGAGCTGTGCCACTTGATTCGCCACTGTTTATATCCTGCTATGTTGCAGTTTAGTCTTTGTGTTTTATGTCGTTAGCTGATGTCATCTGCATTATATTGCACTTGTTCTTTTGTTTTTCTTCTTTTTATATTCTATTTAGGGTGAGCTGTGCCACTTGATTCGCCACTGTTTATATCCTGCTATGTTGCAGTTTAGTTTTTGTGTTTATGTAGTTAGCTGATGTCATCTGCATCATATTGCAGTTGTTCTTTTGTTTTTCTTCTTTTTATATTCTATTTAGGATGAGCTGTGTCATACAAAATAAACATATCATCGTCACCTCATCATTATCAAAATTCACCGAGACACGGAGAATTTTAATTTCAACAAAGACATTCATTACCAGGGTTAAAGATGCTAAATTGGGAAAGTTACGCCTGTAGAAAGCAGGAAATTGACGTTAAGTTGCAAGAAATCTGACATCTAAATATATTTTTCGGCAATTTGTAGATAGTAAACATTTCTAGAGGGAGATGCGCATAGAGGTACCGCAAAACCAAAAGAACAAGTTCATTCGACGAAATCGATTATTTTCAGATAACTTACAAACAAATCAACGCATTTGTATCGAGTTTCCAGGCCTATTTACGTGAATAATTGATGTGTACGTAGACTGTCGGGTCTCAGCCCTATTCTTTTAAAAAATATCAAAACCTTTGCATAGCCTACTGAGCCCTAATCCAATCTTCAGCTTGACACAAACCCATCCTCTTTTGCTGGTCACCATAAATACCAGCCACGATTTCAGGCATGGAACATTCAACCAATTTCGTACAAGAACAGAAATAGAAATTAGAGAAGAAATTAACAATGTTCGCAAGGATGAATTAAAGAAAAGAATAAAACAGAATTCCCGTCTTTACATATAATGTCGATGAGGAGTATAGAGAAAAGAAAAGAGGAAATCCCAGCGCCGCCGAACTGCGAACTGCGTCCAAGAGGCGAGCAAAGCGGTGAGCCTCTTGCGATTATCAACCGAAAGAAACCCCGCTGTATTTTAATAATTAGCTTAAAGGACCCCTCACACTATTTACTAAAAAATATTTTTTAGAACATTAAAAATATTATTATACACAAATATCAAAATATCTGAATACTTGAAAACTAGGCTGTGCTTTCAACAATTAACCCACGGTTTTGGCTGTTTTAAGCCATTTTCGTTTACTTAAAGCGAAACAGGGAAACAATTTACATAACCAGTTTTTCTGATGGAAAAACTTTCTCACAGACAACCGCCGACAGCGTGATACACATCAAGGCGTGATACACATAACACGGCAAAAAAGAAAATCAGCGTGATTCTGTTTGAGGGGCTACAATGTACCGTACGAAATTGGGGTCTGCGGGTTTAAAAATATATGGAGCGATTATGGAGGTAGGTTGCGTTATTATTATAGGTAAGACGGGTCCTTTAAACAGAATCTCTACCCTTTCGAGAGTATCGTGCTAACAGACGAACCCATTTAAACTAAATTTTACTTATAACCCGTCTAGGTAAAGATGGAGTATGGTAAAATAATGAAAAGAGAGAGAAACAACATAACATCAACAACAACCAAAATGGAGGTCCATGATTGGTGACAATTTTCCTTCGTCCTGTTGACGGATTCCCGATGAAGAATCTATCTCAAACTAGTACTATGAAGTATTACGAAAGTTGCATGCAGAACTAACGATGCTACTACATGCTTCTACTTCAAAGCTACCGTGTTACTGCATACTACTATATGATACTATTAGCAAGACTAGATGCTACTGGATACTACTACATAGGATTGGACCGGTCTGAGACACATTAAATGATAGTATTCTTTGCTATTACATAGTATTCCATGCAACGTTTTCGTACTACTACCATACTACTACACAGGCTAGAAATTTTTTATCGGTTTTCAGAACAGCCGCAGGCGGATCACCTATACGGATCTTTTAGAGTTTAAGAGAAGATTAAAAGAATATTTAATAAAAGATGGTTGAGAAATGCATTTATTCGCTAGGGGTAGGGGGTGGTAGGGAGGCAGGGTGGTCTGGTTGGTAGGGAGGAACGGTTGGTTGGGGGTGGTAGGGAGGAATTGGTGGATGGGTGGTCGGGAGGGAGTAGGGTTGTTGGGAGGTATATATTTATTTTGGGTTAGGGTTTGGGATATTTATTTTGGGTTAGGGTTGTACGAGTTTGGTCTGTTTTTTTGTGGTCTGTTCTTTTTTCTTTTCTTTTTTATTAGTTATTTATTATGTTGTTTGTTGGTGTGTTTAGAAAATGGTTAACCTTTACTACTGCACGCCAGCAAAAACGTAGGTTTTTCCATTAGTGCAGTATATGTAAATAGAAAAAAGTTAAATTGTGTTAATTAATAAAATAAGAATCAAGTATCAAGTAAAAAACGGAACTTTCCGATGAGATGGCTGTTCCTTGTCCAGAGGGGAGGGGTAGAAAATATTTCGAAAATGGAAAGAAAATGGAGTTTTTCATAGCTGGATGCTGGATTTCCCAGATCATTTTAGCAGTGATACACCACCCAAGCTTGCGGTTGAGATGGAACGCATTTGACGAAGATTTTCGTTACTGAAGATGGTCCAGAGAATTTGGATATCCAGTCGCTGACATTTTGAGGTCCCAAAACTACTGACACCTGCGCTAAGATCTTAGGTAGATAGATATTTAATGCATAAAAGCAAACAAGGGCCAGCGTACCAAAACGACAAAACAAAAATATATAAAAACAAGAACACTATGCCAATTTTTAAATTTACAGGGATATACAATTTTCCCTGTGTGCTAACCCTATCCGGAGGAACCTTCCAAACAGTTGAATATCCTGGAAACTTCTCTCTTTCATTCTCTCGATCACTCCCACACGCTCTCACTCCAAAAAACTCTTGTCTCAACCCATTCAATTCCTCACACTCTCCCACAAAATGACTCATACTTTCATTATCGCATCCACACATAGGGGAAGAGTAAAGACCAATTTTAACCCTCACTTTACCCAAATATTTTCTTCTTTTTCAAACCCATAAATAACACAAGTTCCTCATGGGACAGACCACACTTATAGTGCGAACACACGATGAGGACCGGGAGCTCCCGGGCGGGAATCCCTGTCCGGATTTGCGGCACCATCATCACTTCCATATGGAAAATTTTTTTCAACTTGATGATGAAAGTGCAGGAAATCCGGCCGGGAAATCCTGATCGTGTATGCGCACTTTTAAGGTAAATTTCTTCACCCCAGCAATCTTTTGCCTTGGCGTAAAAATGCAACGATTCTGCCTGGTCCTTTACCTCGTGCCATGACTGAATTTCCTGATCTTGAAGTATTCGTCGAGCCGCTATAGCAATCCACTATCGAAAGTGAATACTTTCCCGTATGGAAGTAATTCAAGTCATTGTATTATGGGACATTTTTCAATCGCAAACGACTGGAAACAACTGTTTCCAATCGTAAACAACTGTTTAAAATCGTAAACAACTGTTTCCAATCGTAAACAACTGTTTCCAATCGCAAATAACTGCTTTCAATCCTAAAAAAACAACTGTTTACGATCGTTTCCAATTGTTTACGATTAGAAAAGGTCCCATAGTACAATGACCTGAATTACTTCCATACGGGAAAGTCTTCATTTTCGATAGTGGATTGTTATAGTGGTCCCATAATACAATGACTTGAATTATTTCCATACGGGTTAGACCCCCCCCCCCCCCCCGTCCAAATTCCCATAAACAGATAGAAAATACTAACATTCACCTGGATGGAACTGATCATTGTGCCTCTTCAGATGATCTCTTCGCGAAAATTTCTTCAAACAAACGGAGCACTCGAACCCATCTTTTACAACAATGGCATTGGCTGGCATCCGCTCCGTTACACTTTTCCTAATCCGCTGTTTGACTTCGACCTCTGGTGTTCCCCTGTCTTCGATCCGCTCAACCTTTTCTATGCAGCTCATCCAGTCGGTCGTCGACCAATCAATCTCTAAATAGATAACAATTAATTATATCATATATTATAATCACTTAATCATACGTAATTACTGAGATTAAAGGACCTCTCGCACTTTTTACTCTTCAACTTATAGCATTTTGAAATATTTGAGTACTTTAAAACTAGGCTGTGCTTTCAAGAAACAACCCACGGATTTTGCTGTTTTAAGCCTTTCCTGAGACCCGTTGACTTCTAGCGAAAACAGGGAAACAATTTACATCGCCGGTGCGCATTATGCTCCCGACGAGCGTCCGAGTATCATTCTAACCAGTTTTCTGAATTGTGCCAATTTTGCTAGAAGTCAATGGGTCTGGGAAGAGGCTTAAAAAATCCAAAGCCGTGGATAGTTTGTTAAAAGCAGAGCTTATGGACCGGTCACGCTTATGTTGTAAGACGAATAAAAGTTCTTCGCGTTGTAAGCCTTATCCTCTGCAGCCGTTCAACTTAAAAATCAAGTTGTACGCCGCTCTCCGACGTTTGGATCACGCATGCGTAGATCTTCAAAACTAAGCCTTGAACCTGACAATCCATCCCTACAGAACACAACCTTTGATGACTTTTATGTGGAATTTTTGATCAGCCTAGACCGATTTACGAAAATCCAGTATAACATCTGCTGCTGTGTCAGTTGAACTAGTGTACATTCCCCGATTTAGTTTTTGAGCCTACCAGGATTGTTCTTCTTATTTCAGATAAGGTAAAAAGCTTGTAACTGTCAAAACACAATTAGCTGAATAAATCAGTATGACTGTCTTTCATTCATGACTTAATACTTTTATATTACAAATATCTCTCCTTAAATGTTTGTCTCTTTATTCTTCAGTAGTCACGTGATGGAAACGCATTGCTATGATTGGTCACGTATAACTTTTAACACACAAAATAGAACCCGTTCCTATTAATTTTTACCACAGCAAACCTCGGCGGGATGAAAATTTACCACACATATTCGCGGATAGCACGTATAACTCAGAAATTCTACACCTTAAACGTAAGCTTGAACGGTCCTTTAGTTTTACAGTATTCAGATACCTGGATTGCAATATAAACAGAAAATAGTCCGGCGTGTCCGTTCAGGTACCTCTCGGATATTTGGGATTCGTACAATAGAGCATATTCTTATCATTGGAATCCATAACTTGTTGTTTACTCCGTCTTCTCTCGTTTTCTCGACGGGTTATGAATCCAAACCGATCGAGGCACTGACGGCAAAAAGTGTGCCATAGCGCCTTCGACACGGGACGTGGTAGTTAAACACACACTTCGAGGACCCCTCGCACTACTTATTCTTCAACTTACAGCATTTTAAAATATTTGAATACTTTAAAACTAGGCTGTGCTTCCAACAAATAACCGACGGTTTTGGCTGTTTTAAGCCAGGGAAGAAAACAGGGAAACAATTTACATAACTGTTTTTTCTGATGGAAAAACTTCTCGCACACAACCGTCGACAGCGTGATACACAGCGAAGGTAGCAAAACACGGCAAATGAGAAAATCAGCGCGGTTTTATTCGAGGCGTTAGAATGTACCGGACGAAATTGGGGTCTCCGGGTTTATGTGATTATGGGAGTAGGTTGCGTTAGTATTATAGGTAAGACCGGTCCTTTAAGGGCCTGACTTGAGTTGTGCTTTAAACCTGGATGTTAGGTGACAAAAACTACCTTGATGAACTGAGGTGCAATGTCGCTTCAGGTGATCCAGCTTCGAAAAAATCGCGCGACAAACGGAACATGTCCAGACCTCGTTGCCACCCTCCGTCGTAGTTTCGTTCTGCGATTCTTCCCCATCGCTTCCGGAATGCTCTTCATCCGACCGGATCTGGTTTCCAGTAACTGAAAAGAACGAAAGACATCATTAGTACAGTAGAGGTATGCTTATTTGAACACTTTTTTAACTGTTCCACTACCTTTGCTTTCTTACTTGCATATAAAAAAGTAAAATGGAAAAGAAAAATTACAAACTTGATATCAGCAAACAGCCAACTATTTTAGGGTTATCCTGGCACAAACTTGAAGCAGAAATTCAACTAACTTTCTTTAATTTTGAATTTATTAAAAAGGTTCTTCCTCTTTTGAAGGCATCTGACGGTTCGGACCACCATCTGCCCCATTGAAGGTGCGTTCCTCGCGGCAAACTTTTCAAATTATAAAAAGCAAACCAGGTGTCGGTTGAGTCACTTTCATAGATGAATTAGCAGAATATTCAAAAAGCAACAAAAGCGTGAGCGATTATTACTAGTGTTTTTAAGAAAAAATGCCTGGTCTGGATTTTAATTTTTTCTTCGGCTATCGTTCACTGTTAGCAGACGTTCACATAAGCATACCTCTACTGTACATAAAGCTGTACCGTACACTAAAGTGAGCAAACAGGAACCGGAAAAATATACATGTTCCAACAAAGTCACAACTACAGCCTAAGATATCGTCAAATTCGTTCCATTTTCTTTCGGTTTTCTAAATATTTGCTACCCCCCCCCCCCTCCTGGACAAGAAACAGCCATCTCGTCGAAAAGTTCCGTATAGGTGATCCGTCTGTGGCTGTCCCGAGATCAATCGCAGGACGAAGGAAAACTGTACCCCCCCCCCCACCTGGAGCTCCATGATGTTCCGGTTTACTGAATTTTAATTATTTTGGTTGTTGCTGATGTTATGTTGTTTCTCTCTTTTTTCGTTTTTTTTACCATACTCCGTCTTTACCTAGACGGGTTACAAATAAAATTTAATTTAATTCAATATAGTTTGTCAAGCGAAAAAATAAGATAGGTGTGTTATTCGTCTGCCCCTGTCCCGAGAATCTCGGGATCTGAGAGTGCGTCCAGGCTCCAATCACATATCTTACTAGAAATGATGTTTTTCCCATACAATGGTTCAGAAATATCGTTTATCGTAAATAACAATACTTGCGCCGTGAAAATAATTACATAAATTAATGGATACAGAGGAAAACGGATGAGAACCATTATTAGTAGATACGAAACACGACTATATCTTTTCTTTCCGCATAATCTTACATCAGGCAGCATCTATGTGACAACGAGTCAGTCAATCCCTCCCGCTAATTAATTATTCAGTGGATCAGACTGCACACATCAAATAAATTAAAAAACACGGCTTCTTCTTGAGAGTACGCATAAACTACTACGCATAAATGACGGAAAACCTAAAAAAAAAAAAATAGATAGCTGCTATTAAAAAAAAAAAATCCGTATTTTTTGTCGATTTTAAAAGGTAGGAAAAGAAAGAAGTTTTAAGAAAAGTTGATGTAACAGAAAGAAAGTAAGTAAAAAAAAAAAATTAAGGTAAAATAAGGGTAAGAAAAGTAGTTGAAATTATATAATAATGAAAAGTAGAAATAGGGGATGATGTAGGTGACGCTAATTAGTTAGGTCGGTCAAAGTAATTTAAGGAAAAAATAGGTTTTAAGATCGTTGGCATCACCGCGGGTAAGTGGAAGCGTAGTTACCGGACCAAATCATACATGACGGGAAAGAGGTAAAAGATACTACACGGCAAAAAATAAACAAAGAATACATACTGCCAAATCTTTAAGCTATACTTTTCTACTTCTTCTTCGTATATCAGCTAAATATTTTTCTTTTCTTCTTCTTTTCTTGTTTTCTATTTTGAGCTTGCCCAATCGGATGCTCCTCATTCGCGCCACTAGATGGTCTCACGGTCGCAGCGAGTCGTGGTTTGAACTAGCGACTTGGACGGGGGTAATCTGGGCATTCTTTTAAAGTTTAACTGAAAAGCCAACATATTTTTATACGTTTGATTTGAATACCTGAATTATTTTAACTCATATAAGGGATTTTTGTTTTTTTACGTCGCTTGGTCTAGTAGTGACGTTTGGAATCTCCGCTGGTTGCACGACAAATAACTTTACGGCGAGTCGCGGAAAATTTGAATGTCTGCAAAAGCGTGTGTTTCAATGGCTACCAAAGAGAAGATTTTGAAATGTTCGATTCCAGATTGCAGAATCGCATCCGAAGATACTCTGTTCCGTGCTACCCCGAATAGGTTTCCTTTGTGGAAGGACACAGTCAACAGAGAATTTGGCCAGCATTCCACAAAGTTGATTAGCAAGTTCGAGTTTTCAACTGGTCATGTTCTTCCTTCATGGCGAATGCCAAGTTCTTCCTGGTCACTTTCACTTCCCATGTTTCCAGGATATTTCGCAAAATTATCGGGGAATAGGATTGTCTATGAATACAGCAAAATGTGAAGTGCTGCTTTTTAATGATAGTAGTGATTTATCTGTTGTTAATGTAGCTTTAGATGGTATTACAGTTAAGCCGTGTGACAAATTGACGTACCTTGGTATTCCGATTGGTAAGACGCTGAAACAAACTAAGGCATTGATTGTTGAGAATATGGAAAGCAAAATTCGTCGTTCTTATGGTCAAACTGTTTCAACCCAGTTTCATCTAAACCGAATCTGCGATCCCCCCGCAAGACGATATTGGACTAGACATCAAGGATCAAATAAAAATTTTGGGGGTGATTTTCAAAAGCAACCTTAAATGGGATCCGCATGTTGAATCCATTCTCCAAAAGGCTGCCCTATGTCTGAAATCGTTTGCATGCCTTACCCGATTCAACATCAACGTCTCAATTATGCGTGGGCTATACTGCATGTACGTCCGGTCCCAGACCGAATACGCCTGTCCAGCTTGGCATCCAGGACTAACTGCTGTGCAAACCGAAAAACTTGAAAATGTCCAGAAACGGGCATGTAAAATTATGCTTGGGGCTAATTACATGTCCTATGATGACAGCCTGCAAAAACTGAGGCTGCAAAGGCTGGCTGAAAGGCGTCACGACCTCACCATGCGCTTCGAGAAACAATGCCTGCAGTCCGAGGCTCACCGTAAAATCCTGCCTGATTTTCAAGAGGCACGCAGCAGTGGGCCGAGGACTCGTCGAGGAATCCTCACTTCAAGATGCCAACTCCTCTGTCCCCCGCCTCGAAAATCTTCAAAGAGATACCTATCGTCCTTCGTCCCTTACTTCGTGGGCCACTTCAATGACGAATCGATGGGAAAAACGTTAGACGTCTGAAATGTTAATTAATTGTATATAGTATAAATCGTTTTATTTTTGTAACGTATGACGTCCGCCGCTAGCCACGTGCTATTATGGAAATAAAGAGTTTATTTAAAAAAAAACTCTATTAGCAAAATTATATAATAGTGTTGCGCTACCCCATATTTTATACATAGCTCCATTTTCTGAAACTTTAAATGCGACGGACCGACTAAAAATTAAATGGATTTACTTTAAATTCGCAAAATACCTTCTTCGTCTTCCTCCTTGGACGCGCAATACCTACATGACAATAAATACGGTATCGTTGACCCGATTCAAAAGCTCGATGAGCTATGTCGTCGAGTAAAATGCAGTAAGAGCGGCCATGAGTGGCAAGGGATTGTTTTTTGACATTTTGTGATTCATAAGTGTGATTTTTCCCTCTGTGATTTGCCTTTTGTTTTTCTTTGTTGTGTGATCTTTTTTCTGTGTTTTTCTACTTTCTTTCTTTTTTATACTCCATCATTTTCTCTTTCCTGTACGATGGGTGAAAAATAAACATTACATTACATTACATGTTACTTTCATCTTCCTGGTTTGAAGAATGTAAATCCGCCATGACTTGTTATTGCGGCAAATGCTGCCGCTGTAGTTGCTAAACATTTCAAAAATAGAGCTACCTCCGTATAGAGGTACAACAGTTACGGAAGAGAAATTACGTCAGCTAAAATTCAAGAATCGTGGATAACAAAGTAACGAAGTAACGCGTTTTTGTCGGTTCTTCTAGCATAATTAAGTAAAAATATGATGGGTAATCAGACTGTCGTATCTTAGCCCTATTCTGTTAACCTTTAAGCCTATTAGAACGACGTTCATACGACAGATGCTTCAAGGTCTCTCAATACATAGTTCGTAGCCCAAAATACCAGTTTACCTATTACCTAGTTTTATGTCCCCTTGGTCAAAGTCGAAAATGTAAGGGATTTGTATGTATGTATATTCTTTATAACCAGTAACATTCAAACTGAACAAGAACGGAGTAAATAGAAGAAAAAGAAATAAAGAACAAAAGAGAGAAAAGACAATTAACGATCAACGACAATATGTATACAGCACTACCGATAAAGTAAAACACAAACGGCGAGTTAATCGGTGGCCAACCATTGGGCACAAAGTACTGGTAATCAGGGGTGTGCAGCCGTTACAAGAACTTTTTGGACTAACTTATCTACAGCCTCGATGGGTTCTACCAATGTGAATTTTCTTATTAGGTACCTATTGCGTGTCCACGGTGGCATTTTCATCAAAATATTTTAGGTAGCGAAAATAAAGCGACCGGAATCGGAGACTGCTCGGTAGTCGCGAATAGTTTCCAAAATAGAGTCGGATATAAAACTTGTATGGCACTCTCAGCTCACGATCTTTCGTGCCTCAAGGGTTGTGCTTACAAAGGATTACAATTTGACAAATTCCCACTTTAATCCACTGACACAATTTGCAAGTGCCATATGAGCTTCTAGCTCTTGATGGTAAGTTTATTGCCTATCGGCCAAGGACAGATGGATATAATGAAGTACCTACTTAGTTGGATAAAAATATAACTAGTTCTCTACTTTATTCTTTCTTGCTATATCATTTTAAGCTGTCATAATGATGATTGAGCACAAAAATGTGGTCAGGACAATTAACAAACAGCAAAAGACGTAGGGTAATAGTAACTGCATTATATGGTGAAGATAGTGATGTGTTACTCCAAAAATAAAAAATACTCATGAAAGCGAGTAAATTATATGGATGAAGTAGATCAATCTGCAAAAATTTTTCGCAAAAAAAGACGGTGGTTACAATGGTAACAGTGCGAAAAAGGTACGATACTAAACGCAAGGGGATTTTCGCTATTTTTGTTTAAAGGGTACTTAAACGGTAGAATGAAAGAGTGGCTGCTTGGAACAAAGAACAAATAAGCAAAAGAACCTCGGTCTCCCGATTTCCGTAATACGACAATGTGGAGTTAAATTCCTAATGTCTTGCCAAATGCAAACGAACGGAGGTTGGGAGCAACGCGGAATATCACAAATCTTTACTTCTGCAAACAGCACATCGTAGTAGGGCCCCGGAGAAGAAAAGTCGAGAGTAAGCGACTATCCGTTCTTTAACATTCTGACGTCACTGCACAGGCGGGTCATTCACGGCTGCTGCGGTCTTTCCTCTCTGCGCACATTGGCTAAGACGGAAGTAGACGGGCGTCAACTCAAAGCTCAGCGTGGCTCTGGCTCTGCTCACTTTTGTCGGGGTTTCCATGGTCGGAGATGGGACAAAAGACGCAGGTTCTATTGGCTTATTTGTTCTTGGAAAGAGAGATTATTCTGTGACGCTGATGGTGAAGACGCCGCTTTTGAACAAGACTTTTTTTCTCCCAAATTTCCTGCCTTAAGATTTGTTCTGGTCTTGTCCGGTTTGGCTGACACGGTCTGGTCACGTTTGGTCTGTTATGACTCTGTCTGTATGGTTTATTCATGTCTGCTATGGTTTGATTTGTGTGTCGGTCTAGTCTAGCCTGGTCTGCACGGTTTCTTTATTTAATCTGTGAGGTCTTTAGGTCTTGTCTGGACAATCACGCCCGAACTCCATAAATCAATACATCACACTTACTTTTAACCTTATGCGGAATCTACTTGTTGGCATCTTATTGAAAGTTTTTAAAATATTCCGCAAATCTTCCCTGTCCTATCAAATCACACTGTTTATGACGGGCCTGTCCTTTCAAACCCTTAGAAATAGACATTGCGTGAACTTTAAGCGAAATTAAGAGTAGATAATAATACCATAGATAGAGTAAAAACCTGCAGATGTCTTGGATTCACAGTTGATGAGAATGTTTCGTGGAAAGAACATGCGAAATTAGTTGGTGATAAACTTTCAAGGTCCCTTGGAGTCATCCGCCGCCTTAAATTCCGTTTTCCTAAAAAAATACTAAAAATGATTTATCATTCTATTTTCCATCCTCATCTGTCTTATGGGTGCTCCATACGGGCAAGTAACTTCGTTTCTTGTTATAAAAGAGTTCAAATCATACAAAATAAGGCAATTCAAATTATATCACCGGTTCAACACACTGATAACATTAATCTTCATTTCAAATGTGCCAAGATATTTGGCGTATCGAAGACTCGAGATTTCCAGATCGCAACTTTTTGCTACAAGTATTTCAATAGCCTCCTTCCGTCTTCGTTCCAGAATATGTTCTCACTAAATCAAGACTTGCATTCTTATGACACCCGAAACTCTTGTGACATCGTCCAAGAAGCGCCCTCATCAAAAAGGGCTTCTTTTTTAATTCGATTTTTTGCGCCGTCAATTTGGAATATACTACCGTTAGATATCCGGAATTCGAATAACCTCATTTCCTTCCTTCAAGCGAGCAGCGAAAGGTCATTACAGGAAAATTGTTTAGTGTTATCCTCCTTTAGACCCACCCCCTGTTTTCTTTCTTTCTCGTTCCTCCTTTCTCTTATTTTCTCTCTCCTTTTATTTAAAGTTGAAACCAAAGGTTATTTTTTTCCTCTCTTCTTTTTTTTTTCTCTTTAAATAGAATGTTCAGTTAGTTGATTCTGTTTGATGTTTAAATTATTATCGGATATTTCCCTGCCCTAGCCAAGCACTACATTTGTGCTTTCCTGGCAGGAATGTAAATTGTGCATTTTTTGTGTCTTTAAATATAGTCCAATGAAACTGAAACTAAAAACTAAGCGAGAGATGTTTTCGGGCAAAAGTGAGAATACTGGGGGCACAAACCAGCACGAGCAATAATGCAAGGTCGTGGTTTCTTAACCTTGCTTCTATTTTCTTTACGTTGGTTCGAAACGCCAACTACAGAGGCGTTACTAGCCAAAATGTTTGGGGGGGGGGGACGAGGCATTTACCGACTGGCTGGTAATTTTGACCGACTTTTTCTGCATTTTCGAAAAAGTTCGACTGATTTTTAGACATATCCACTAATTTTCAGAAAAGAACGACTATTTTGACGAAAAATCGACCAATTCTCAGAAAAAACGACTGTTTTCATGAAGCAAATTTTCGCTAATGTGGTAGCGAATTTTATTTTAGTAAAGTAACAACCCAAGCCTACTGTAAACCTACTAAAATGATAACTGTTGGCCTGTTGGGACCCAAGTGATAGTCTTTTTACTTTTTTGGCGAGTCAGTCGCAACCCAGCGGTCATGAAAACCTACTATTATGTTCTTGGGTTCGTGGAAGTAAAAAGTAAACAATAACAAACCGCAAGTGTGGGCTTTTAAGAAACAAGGTAATTCCAGAACAAATACAGTGATCAATGCTGAATAACTAGCCTTCGGAAGGCAAGGGATTGTAGGATGTTATGAGAGTAAGATGTTCTGTCAATTTTTCCAAAGCTGAATTACTAGCTTTTGGAAAGCAAGGGATAGTAGACTGTGGTCCCAGTTGACAAGCTGTATTTTGAGTGGTAGTCTGGCTGTGACATGCTATGACCTAGGGCACAGACTGGTGCTCTGTCATTTTTGCTCTGTCATTTTTTAACGTGTATTATGTTTCTTTTTTTTTGTATAATTTTTAAGTATTTTTTTTCTGAAAGTATTTTTTTCTAATTTATTTTTTTTGAAAAGTCAGCTTCTACTTTTCAGTATTTGAGAAAAAGTGCCCGATGAATTCAGTATTTGAGCAAAGTGCTCGATGAAGATCTACGAGGCGGTTACGATGGCTTCGTATCAGCCTCTCTGGAGGATGATACGAGGTCGTAACATCCTCCACAAAAGTAATTGTCATAAAATAACTTCCTGTGGGACATAGGAAGATATGCATTGCATATGTTCGAGAAAAGTTATATATTTATAACTTATGACCCACCAAATCCACACAGCGACAGTATATTAAAAGGAAAAAAAACCACAGGTAAAGCTATGTTGTCTCGGCCTTCGCCTAACTTTTAACGGCACGAAATTCAAACCTATCATATACTTATGCACTCCAATAAGCACAAGGTATAAGTCAAATTAATCTTTTATATTAATCACATTACGGTTTTTGTCTTCCGTGTCCATTCTACCTCACCCTTGGTCAGTGCCATTTCTTTAATGTTTGTATGCTTATTTATTGTTTAATTTTTTTTCTGACATCCAGTCTTTAAAGAACTTAATCCATGTGAGCGGAGAAGGTGGGAGACACCACTATCTTTCGACGGGTCAGGTTTTTTACGAACAAACTGTTACCTTTGTGTTCTTTAAAATCCTCAAGCTAGCCAACGTGATCAACAAATTAGTAAATAACTGAACACAATTCACTCTTCAAAGCAAGGTGGCCATTGCTCATTAATTTTTCAGTGATTTAACACCGGAGGTCAAAAGGGTTCCTAGACCTTCGAGAAGATCGAGTGGCTAGTTGAGGGGATTAATACAAGCAAGAACAAATAATCATATAGAACCTTTGTCTTTGGTACCATGCAACGACTACGAATACCCCGACAAAACTGAGCGGAACCTGGAGGTATTTACTGTAGTTTTGTACCCGTATACTCTACTTCCGTCTTCGCCGTTATTCATCGCAGAGAAAGAAAATGCAGGAGTGGTACTCCGTGCCCTGACCCACTCTTGAGCGCGTCCAAAGAACCAATCAACTTTGTCTTCTACTTTTCCTCAAAGTGGTTTTACAGCCAGGGGTGGCCCGAAGGGGGGGTGACTCCCCCCCCTGCCTTCTGTTAAGTCGTATCAGTCGTTTATTTTGGCCTTTTGCTAAGTTGTATCAGTCGTTTATTTTGGCCTCGCCGAGGTCCCGGACATTCATTGTAATAAAAAAAAAACCGAGTCGTTATAATGTTTTCTAAATTTTGTCTTTGCACAGCTTCAGTCGTAAGACAGACCCGAAAAAGTCGTTTAAACCAGGCTTTGTAACCCGATAGGTCGCAGACATAATTCATGGGGGCAGTAATGCGGCTACCTGTTCTACTCCCATGGGATTTGGATCTGCCTAACTTCGGTCTTTCAGATTTTAGCCTGTCAAAATTAGAATAGGTTAGTTGTTAAAGTGAAGTCTGACTGGTAACATTGACATAACTTATAGAACAAAAGCGACAGACAAGGTTATGTGCATTGATTTTTGGTCATCTTCGGCTATAAGTGAAAAAAGAAGGAACATAATTTTTAAACAGAATGGAAAAGCCATCAGAAATCAAATGACAGGAGACCCGCGAAAGAAGTGTGCCAGAATAAATAAAAAAATGTCGATTACAAAGAGAGGTTGAGGTAGGAACAACGCTTGAAAAGGACAAGGAGGATTTTAATATACACCCGAAATTCGTTTCCCAGGACAGGAGGGGTTCCGCAGACGCTGGAATAGCTCATTCTAGTCGGGAGGTAAATTTTTGGCCTCTATGCTAGCAGAGGCTTTACTATCAAAATGTTTGGGGGGGGGGAGCAAAAATATTCCTTCAGCCAAAGCTGACTACGAATCGTATGTATCACTGCTGACTGCGAATCATAGCACCATCAAACATGGGAGGAGCAAGGTATTTACCGACTGGCTGGTAATTTACCGTCTTTTTTTGCGAAAAAATCGCCTGATTTAAAGAAAACCGACCGTTTTTAAGAAAAATTGACTGTTTCCCAAAAAAATCGATTCTTTTTACGAAAAATCTATTTTTTACCGGCTAGCCGACTACATCGGGGAGGGAGGGGGGTGCATCCACCCCCCTCCTACGTGACGCCCCTGTATGCTAGTGTTAAAGCACATCTGAAAAGACTTCGTAAAATTCAGGACACTCATACAACTCGAAAATGATCTCTTTTATGTTTAAGATATTCTAAAAGCGAACATCTCGTCTTCATTTGCTGTTTATATAGCATCTTCTGTCGCGTAGAATCAAACTCTGCAAACCAGTTTTAAGTTGCAATTCTTCAGATGTAGCTCACTGTAGCTTTACCTGCTTTAGTTTTCGGCATGAAAGTACAGTGTGTCGAGTGACAAATAAAACGGTACACGGTACTTTCATTATGAAACGAAAGTACATCAAATCACCCGGACAAAAACGCAACTCAAGTCTCGTCGGCGGACCTGGCGTCTTTTTATGGCACTTGCCCTTCGGCCAAGTGCCATATAGCGATCGCAATTTCTGTCCGTCCGTCGGTCTGTCGGTCTGTCGGTCTGTCGGTCTGTCGGTCTGTCGGTCTGTCGGTCTGTCGGTCTGTCCAGGTTTTGCTAGTTCGGGCACTTCCACGTAAGCTAGGACGATAAAACTTGGCAGGCGTATCAGGGACCCCAAATGATTAAGTTGGAAATAGTCACTTCCCCGATCCGAGCACCGTGGGGGGAGTGGAGGGAGGGGGAGTCCGGAATCTTGAGGTATTTTTTACTTTTGAACGGGTGATCGGATCTCGATGAAACTTGATATTTGGAACGACCTCATGCCTCAGACGACCCACTTAAAATCCGAACCGGATCCGGTGACTTTTGGGGGGAGCTGGGGGGGGCAACCGGAAATCTTGGGAAACGCTATGAGTGGAGGGATCGAGATGAAACTTGGTGGGAAGACACCTAGCAAACACTAGATACATCATTGACATAACCGAGCCGATTCGGGTACTGTGGGGGGAGTGGAGGGAGGGGGAATCCGGAATCTTGAGGTATTTATAACTTTTGAACGGGTGATCGGATCTCGATGGAACTTGATATTTGGAAAGACCTCATACCTCAGACGACCAACTTATAATCTGGACCGGATCCGGTGACTTTTGGGGGGAGCTGCAGGGGGCAACCGGAAATCTTGGGAAACGCTATGAGTGGAGGGATCGAGATGAAACTTGGTGGGAAGACACCTAGCAAACACTAGATACATCATTGACATAACCGAGCCGATTCGGGCACTGGGGGGGAGTGGAGGGAGGGGGAATCCGGAATCTTGAGGTATTTATAACTTTTGAACGGGTGATCGGATCTCGATGGAACTTGATATTTGGAAAGACCTCATGCCTCAGACAACCCACTTAAAATCCGGACCGGATCCAGTAGCTTTTGGGGGGAGCTGGAGGAGGCAACCGGAAATCTTGGGAAATGCTATGAGTGGAGGGGTCGAGATGAAACTTGGTGGGAAGACACCTAGCAAACACTAGATACATCATTGACATGACCGAGCCGATTCGGGCACTGTCGGGGGAGTGGAGGGAGGGGGAATCCGGGATCTTGAGGTATTTATAACTTTTGAACGGGTGACCGGATCTCGATGAAACTTGATATTTGGAACGACCTCATGCCTCAGACGACCCACTTAAAATCCGGACCGGATCCGGTGACTTTTGGGGGGAGCTGGAGGGGGCAACCGGAAATCTTGGGAAAGCTATGAGTGGAGGGATCGAGATGAAACTTGGTGTGCAGACACCTAGCAAACACTAGATACATCATTGACATAACCGAGCCAATTCGGGCACTGTGGGGGGAGTGGAGGGAGGGGGAATCTGGAATCTTGAGGTATTTATAACTTTTGAACGGGTGATCGGATCTCGATGGAACTTGATATTTGGAAAGGCCTCATGCCTGAGACGACCCACTTAAAATCCGGACCGGATCCGGTGACTTTTGGGGGAGCTGGAGGGGGCAACCGGAAATCTTGGGAAACGCTATGAGTGGAGGGATCGAGATGAAACTTGGTGGGAAGACACCTAGCAAACACTAGATACATCATTGACATGACCGAGCCGATTCGGGCACTGTCGGGGGAGTGGAGGGAGGGGGAATCCCGAATCTTGAGGTATTTATAACTTTTGAACGGGTGACCGGATCTCGATGAAACTTGATATTTGGAAAGACCTCATGCCTCAGACGACCCACTTAAAATCCGGACCGGATCCGGTGACTTTGGGGGGAGCTGGAGGGGAGAACCGGAAATATTGGAAAACGCTATGAGTGGAGGGAACGAGATGAAACTTGGTGGGAAGACACTTAGCAAACACTAGATATATCATTGACATAACCAAGCCATGCTTACTCGTAACAAGTGCCATATGAGCTCGTAGCTCTTGTTCTATATCTGTAAACTCCTGTCAGGCCAAGACCAAAAGTTCGTTACGTCCGTAAATCCTGATTTTTTTTTAACCCACTGGCAAATCTGTTTTCCTCGTTTCGTTTCTGAGGAAGTGTGTTCTGGACGTGAAAATTACTTTTTTTGATATTAGTTCGGAGCAAATCTACTTTCTTTTCTATGGGCTTTATTTTGTCACTTTTTCGATGGACAGAGGCGTGATTTCATAGCTATTCTTAATTTTTCACTGGGATCGCAAAATGACGCTCTGCTCCTCCGGTTACGTCCATAAATCAGGATTTTTTTTTCCAGGAGTTACTTTTTTTGCTTTAATATGGAACAAATCGACTTTGTTTCCTGTGGCCCACTATTTTGTCACTTTTTTCGACGGTCAGATTTGTTATTTCAAAGCTGTTTTTGGGATCCCGAAACATACGTGGAGGGATACCTATGACATCGCAAAAGTTGTCCGTCTGTCCGTCTGTAAGCACGATAACTCTCGAAGGGAATGAGATATTTTGATGAAACTTGGTGTGAGGATTCGTTGGGTCGTCGGACCAGTCAAGTTCGTAGATGGGCTTTGTAGCCCTACATTTAGGGGTGGGGAAGGGGGTTCAAATTAAGAGGCAACAATGTTTTTAAACAGCTAATGTGATAGTCGATTATGGGGTAAGAAGACATGCTGAACACGATGGTGAAAACCATTTTGTCATCGGACAATTAGTTTGCCCAAAATCCGGCCGAAACCGGAAAGTTTGTTAAAAGTAAAAGTTTTATTTGAAGTTGATTTGATATTCGATTTAGGGGTAGGAAGACATGATGAACACGATGGTGAAAACTATTTTCTTAACGGACAAGTAGTTCGCCCGGAATCCGGCTCAAACCGGAAAGTTTCTTAAAATTTTAATTTTGTATTTGGAGTTGATCAGATGTTCGATTTAGGGCAAGAAGACATGCTGAACACTTATGTGAAAACAATTTTCTACCCGGACATGTAGTTCGCCCGGAATCCGGCAAAAACCAGAAAATTGTTAGAAGTTAAAGTTTTATTTCTGGTTGATTAGAAAACCGATTTAGGGGTAAGAAGAGATGCTGAATCCGTGTGTGATAATCATATTTTACCCGGACATATGGTTCGACCGGAATCCGGCTGGAGTCGGAAAATTTGTTATAAGGTAAATTTTTATTTGAAGTTGATTATATGTTCATTATTGGAAAAAAAAAAGATACCCTGAGTTCGTTTTTGAGCTTTCTTTTTTCGCCGGACAAGTAGTTCTGGAGTTGGGCCGAAACTGGGAAATTGGCAGAAGTGGCAGGGAGTTTTCGTCAAAACAGATATGACTTATAGGGGTAAACACACATGCTGAATCCAAATCTGAACTTGGTTTTCTCAGATGATTAGCTATTTGGCCTTAATCTGTTTCTGAATTTTAATTGTAACAATGTTCAAGGAGTCTGGCGATGACTTGATCTGGCTAAGACAAGACCCAGTTGTCTGGATCAGATATGGAATTTTTGGGATCCCATCGGAACCTTTGGTCTTGTTTCCTTTTCAATGGGATTGCAAAAAGACGGTCTCCTCCTCGGCGTTTCACAAAATTTCGCCTGTGGCACATTTCGTAGTATTCTCTACTTAGAGGAACGGTGTGTCATTTACTTGGCGATTAGGCTTGGAACTTTTTGGATTAAAAACACATTAAAGGCTGGCTAGAACCTTTCTAGACGGAGACAGATTAAAAAAAAATCGCCTGCGACGCTTGCTTTAATTTGTCCCGGGTACAGGCGTTGAAAGCTTTCCTCTTATGCGAAAGTTGAAATGTAAAGCTGAGGCTATGAAGGTATGTATACAGAAATTTTGATTACAAGAAAATTTCAGCTGATGCATTGCAGCTAGTTTTACACCGGCTCTATTATTTATTGGTGGGGAATGCGCTCCATTGCCGCATAGTAGCAACAGTTAATTTTTATTGGTACCTGCGAGTCGTATATTACGATCCATGAGTCGTTGAAATGAGGGGTCTCACCCCCCCTGGCCTGAGTGCTTCGGGCCACCCCTGTTTACAGCGTTATAGCTAATTCCAGAGGTAACGAAACATGACGTGGCGCGAAGCTACTAACCTCCGCTCGTTCACAGCGGAAAAGGTACGGGGACATACTCGACTCCGCACAGTCATAGTAGGTCATAGTAGGTTCTATCTGATTATTTGTTCTTGGTACAACTAAGGTAGCGTTCCAGTGACTTATTACAAGTTATGATGATAAGAGGAGGGGCAAGCGCCGTATTGGGATCTCTAGAAAGAAAATAACAACAGCCCGGACACGTCATCACTCTTACGGAAGCTTCTGCAGAACAGATAGTTACTATGATTTTATGATGCTCGCGACCTTCATAAAGTAAACTGTAACACAGTCGTGAACGAAAATAATAAGAGGGAGGAGCTAATTTACTTATTACGGCGGTCTGTTGAACGGAAGTAATAACAAGAATAGTAATGATCGTAACCAATGGTAAGTCGCTGGGACGCTACCTAAGCCACTACCACGTGAACGTTTAAATATGTCAAAAAAGGAAATCGTCGGCCAAAAAAAAAATTTGTTCTGGGAAGCTGAATATTATTTAACTAAATATCAGGATCTTCAAGAAATCACTATAAAGAATTTAGTACACTATACAACATTTTCTTATTGACCCTTTCTTCTTTGGACAAGCCAATCTTGTCAAATCTCTAATGTTAGGCTACGCTTGTTCTTCCTACCGAGTGTCGTCCCAATCGCTACACTCTAAGCGTGTCAGACAATTTCTGCCCCCCCCCCCCGACTCCCCCACACTGATCGGATCCTGTCCGCACTTGAAATGGTACATCGAGACATTAGTTCTTTCCGAATATTAAGTTTCATTAAGATCCGTTCACCCGTTCAAAAGTTGGACATTTCTCAAGATTCCGGATTACCCCTCCCTCCACTCCCCTCACGATTCTTGACTTAAAATTGTCGAGTCCCTGATATGCTTGAGAAACTTGTCTGCCTTGTCTGAAACTTGTCTGCCAAGTTTCATCGTCCTAGCACATGTGTAAGCATCTTAACTCGGGATCACCTGAATTCCGGACCCGCCCCAGCCCCGCTCTAACTCCCCAAAGTACCCAAATCCGGCCCGGTTCTGTCACTAATGTACATAGGGCTTATGCTTGTTCCTCCCGCCAAGTTTCATTCCGATCGCTCCACTCCAAGCGAGTCACAAGGTTTCCGGTCCCCTCTACCCCCACCCCCACCTTCATCCGATCCGATCCAGACGTGAAATCTGAGAGAAGAGGTCTTTCCAAACATCAAGTTTCATTTACATCCAATTTCCCGTTCGGAAGTTATACATACCTCAATATTCCGGATTCCCCCTCCCTTCACTCCCCCCTTGGTGTCGTATTGGGGGAGTGACTATTTCCAAGTTATTTTGGTCGGGTCGCTAGTTTGCTTGCCAAGTTTCACTGTCCCAACCCACCTGGAAGTAACTTAACTCCGTATCACCGGAATTCCGGCCACCCTCCCCATAGTGCATAAATCCGGTCCAGTTCTGTCAATGATGTACCTAGAGCTTGTGTTTGCTCCTCACCCAGTTTCATCCCGATCCCTCCACTCTAAGCGTGTCACATGATTCCCCCCCCCCCTCCCACATTCATCGGATTCGTTCCGGACTTGAAATGGGACGTCTGATACATGACGTCTTGCCAAATATCAAATTTCATTAAGATCCGATCACCCGTTCGAAAGTTATGCATGCCACTAAATTCCGGATCCCAGCTCCCCTCTCCCCCCCCCCCACCGATGGTCGGATCAGACAAGTGACTATTTCCAACTTAGTTTGGTCGGGTCCCTAATACGCCTGCCAAGTTTCATCGTCCTAGCATACGGAAGTACCCTAATCGCAAACACCGGACTAACAGAACGACGGGAAAGTGATCGGTATATGGCACTTAGCCGGAAGGCAAGAGCCATTAAAATTGTCATATCCATAGTCAAACTTTGGGTGTGTGGGGGGAGGGTGTTCTAGACATTGCAACTGCTAGAATGCTTACGATGTAACCCATTTAAGGGAATCCAACTGACTGACTGCTACTCATACTAAATACTGACCCCTAAACGACTGCTATAAATCCTTATTTGCAAAACTTACCACTTTAAGTAAATTGACACTCACTGTCTTAGCGTCATCCAGAGCAGAAACCAATCCGCAACGTGGGTTTTGGTTTTCACAAAAAACAACTTACAATTAATCCGCAAGGTGGGTTTTGGTTTCTGCTCAGGGAGTTCGGAACGAAACATTTATTTTCGTTACATTCGCCTTCCTTTTACTGAAGATGGGTCAAACAAAAACTGAACATTACAGAAATGGTACTCACGTGTTTCAATCACATGAAACTCCTGCACGTGTTTCCTCCAGTCGATCCTCTTCAGGTAGATTTTATCGCAGTCCGAACAGTGGTATTCCCCTTTAGGTGCCGTGCACTTTAAGCGCCGCTGATTATGCCGCAGGACTTTCCATTTATCGCTGAAGACTGTGCCGCACTTGAGGCAGGGGAAATTGGTCGGCCGTGGCAACCCGCGCTCAGCGTATGCCAGCCCTTCTCTTGCTTTAGTTTGCTCCTCTGAAAAAGAGCCAAAATTAGCTTGTGGTATTTCTCCCAATTAACCTTGATATTTCAGGAGCAAGCTACATATACGTCCTTCATAAAATGCGACGACGAATTGCCGCCAGACGCGCTAGAGGAACAACAACAATCACACGTGAGATCTGGGGATAAGTTATCTGACGCGTGAATAAGCGATTAGGCTTTCGCTTCATATCGAGTCGCGCATTAGCCCCGTGGAAAAGTGAGCCAGCCCTCAGCACTGAAGTCGGAGCCAGAGATGACAAACCTGATGACGCTTGATAGAGCTGAGTTGGGTCAAAGCAAAAAGAGGGGAAGAGGCATTTTAAACAGTTTTAAACATGGTTAGGCCTAAGCGGAATTGAAAATAGCAAAACAAACCGGGATAAACGTACACCAAGAAGTAACGTGTCATTTTTAGTTTTCTTTACGATAGCGCACCTAGCGGTCAAAAAAGAACTAATCTGAGAGGAATTTTCTGTGGGGCGTATTGAAATTATTACTGCTTCCCTCTACGTCCACTATTATTTCCATAACTGTGAATTTCTCGTGTCAGTTCTATCCCCCCTAAAAGTTTAACCGAAAAGGGCTATCCACACGAATAATCGATTTTCAATAGTAGATTTTCAGTGTGATTTGTGGTACCTCTATGCGCCTGTATTTTTGTCGTATGCCTTACGAGAAAGATTTAAATTTTTTTTATTTTTTTTTAAGGCACTAAGCAGTCTTCACCAATCCCACCACTACCCACTGAAAATCTGCGTGTGTGTTGAAATTATAATTTCCCACGTCATAATAGAAATTACGCTGCAGGGATGGCCGCAGATATTCTGGACGTCAGAACTGATCAGATAGCTGAAAATAATAAAAAATCTCTTTGCACAATCCAAATAACACAGTATATTCAGTTACATGATACAAAATAAGTCGGCTTTTCAGCTAAAATGTAACGGCTGAGTTTTTTTTTTCCGTATTTGTCTCTTTTCGAGGCGGCTCAGGGTCCCTGTCATCGCATACGAGGACCTCATTGGTCAGATACCTGCTATGTAAGATTTTGATTCTCATCAAAAAGAAGGGGCCGAGCGCGGCTGGAAATACCAGAGATGAGTGTGTAATCTTTGAGGAACCCATCCGAGTTTCAACAGATTCAAGTACACTGGAATACTGGGACGGAAAATGTATCTACTGCCACGTGTGCTTTAATACAAAGTATAAGGAGAAATCTCTACTATCAAACAATTTGTCTGTCACAGAAAAGATAACAGACCAATCACATTGCAAATAAATAAACTAACAAAAGCGACTCCGTTGGCACGTTTTATTATCGCTGGCACAGTTACTTACGCATAAGGAACAAATGCAGTAATTGGTCACTACTAGAAATGTGTTTTGATCATGTTTCACTTATACATGTTTTGCTAAACTAACAAAGACAATACCAAAGGTTTCCATGGACTCACAATTTTACTATCACACCTACAATATTACTAACATAAACTAATGAGAACAGGAGGTATATTTTAACTTTCACATTTTTGCATGGAAATCATCCTTCGGATTCGCTGATTAACAAAATAAACAGAAAAAATCTGCACTTTCTGACTCCCTCTATTAATTACAATCAAATACACTCATGATTATTTGCAGTCAACCGGATGTCGGTCCGTGTCGTCAACCAACAAGCAATCAACTGATCCTCGCGGTTTCTGATAGGCATAAGCAGTATAATGAGCAAACAAGTCGGAAAGACATGCATCATAATGCTACATGGATCAGTTAAAAAGGTTAATTTAATACTTTTCTTCGGGTGAACAATACCATAAGAGAGCATTAAAGGTTGACAACTACAGTCTCCTTCTGATACTTTTATAATAATAAAATTGTATTTCTAACCCAAAAATCGTACAAGCCGGAAATAGTGCAGTATGAACAAAAACAAGAAGACATAATGAGGGAAAACATAACACATACGAAAAAAACAAGATCAAAGGTTTCGATGGGATCCCAAAAATTCAATATCTGATCCAGACAACTGGGTCTTGTCTTAGCCAGATCCAGTCATCGCCAGACTCCTTGAACATTTTTACAATTAAAATTCAGAAACAGATTAAGGCCAAATAGCTAGTCATCTGAGAAAACCAAGTTCAGATATGGATTCAGCATGTGTGTTTACCCCTAAGTCATATCGTTTTGACGAAAACTTCCTGCCACTTCTGCCAATTTCCTGGTTTCGGCCGAACTCCAGAACTACTTGTCCGGCGAAAAAAGAAAGCCCAAAAACGAACTCAGGGTATCTTCTTTCCCTACTAATGAACATCTAATCAACTTCAAATAAAAATTTAACTTATAACAAATTTTCCGACTCCAGCCGGATTCCGGTCGAACTATATTTCCAGGTAAAATTTGATTGTCAAACACGGATTCAGCATCTCTTCTTACCCTTAAATCGGTTATCTAATCAACTAGAAATAAAACTTAAGCTTCTAACAATTTTCCGGTTTTGGCCGGATTCGGGGGGAACTACATGTCCAGGTAGAAAAATTTTTCACATAAGTGTTCAGCATGTCTTCTTGCCCTAAATCAAACATCTAATCAACTCCAAATAAAACTTTTAATTTTAACAAACTTTCCGGTTTGGGCCGGATTCCGGGCGAACTACTTGTCCGTGGAGAAAATGGTTTTCACCATCGTTCTCAGCATGTCTCGTTCTCAGCATGTCTTCCTACCCCTAAATCGAACATTTAATCAACTTCAAATAAACTTTTACTTTTAACAAACTTTCCGGTTTCGGCCGGATTCCGGGCGAACTACTTGTCCGATGACAAAATAGTTTTCACCATCGTGTTCATCATGTCTTCTTACCCCATAATCGACTATCAAATTAGCTGTTTCAAAATATTTTGTTTGCCCCTTAATTTGAACCCCCACCCCTAAATGTAGGGCTACAAAGCCCATCTACGAATTTGACTGGTCCGACGACCCAACGAATCCTCACACCAAGTTTCATCAAAATATCTCATTCCCTTCGAGAGTTATCGTGCTTACAGACCGACAGACAGACGGACAACTTTTGCGATATCATAGGTTTCCCTCCACTTAATTCATGTTTTAAACCAATGTTACACACACTTACGAAAAATTCAAATATAAACAAACAGCCCCTTCCAGGGACTATGAGCCTACTTCTTTATTATTTCACATTCCGCAAAAAATGGGCTTGAACAAAGACCGTCGAATCCGGTTCAACTGTAATGCAATGAGTCATCACAGGCATACAGTATGATTTCCTTACACTAGAGGGGTTACAAAGTGGTATCCTAGGATTCTAAGCGTTCAATTGGCCCATTCAAGATCTGTACTCGAATACAAATATAAAATAAATCGCATGGTTTTTCGCAGGGTAGCTAGCTAGTAGCTATTTAGTATTAAAGTAGTTGATTGATAATTCTCATTAAGACCACAGGACAGGCGTCCATCACATATGATTGCTTCGAGGACGGGTCATCCAGTTTCATGATCAGCAAAGGACTTGCTATTTTAAATTACTGTTTGAGAGACAGGGTGTAACCCCTCTAGTGTAAGGAAATACTAGCTAGCTAGTAGCTATTTAGTATTAAAGTAGTTGATTGATAATTCTCATTAAGACCACAGGACAGGCGTCCATCACATATGATTGCTTCGAGGACGGGTCATCCAGTTTCATGATCAGCAAAGGACTTGCTATTTTAAATTACTGTTTGAGAGACAGGGTGGGACAAACACAATGGCACCGGAAAATAGCGTTTGTCGGAAACCACGGTAACTCAGTAAATTAGTAGGACTGTCTGCGGGTACGCAAATATCGCGCATTCCCGCGAGTGTTAAACCACCATCAACATCCCACTTGGACAGGAAGGAAGCACTCAAACCCAAAGTCAAGGGCAGATGGAGAAACTAGTACTTGAGGACGGCATACAAAATCGACGGTCATATAAATGAATAATTAGCGGTATTGTCTTCACTTATACTCTTGATGACTATCTCTCCTTGCCGATCCAAAATCTCCGGCCTCTCCGGGTATCTAGCGGAAGAAAGGCAGAAGTGGTGTCACAGCTGCTGCCAAAGATCGCGGTGACTGATTGACACAGGATTTGAGTCCTTGAGTTTGAGTCGTGCGGATACGCTTGCTCCTTCTTCCTGAGGATCGCTGGCGCGTTTCATATAGAGTATTCGCGTCACTGGTAATGTCTTTAAAAACCCTTTGGTGACGGCGACGGATCCACTGGGTCAATAGCATTCGAATTCATATGGACTTCGTAGACCTATGTGTAGGTACGGAATACATTTGTCATAAGGAAATGCAATCTTTCAATGATCGCAGGGGCTGTAATCGACAAGCTGGCCTGTACGTAGACGACATAGACAAACTGGTCGGTTCGGTTGACCGTCTCCGAAACGAAGCAGTAAACATAGAAATAGCCACCCCGGTTTTCTGTATGACAGTCACGGAGTCCAAAACGATAGCCATGCGTTTATCAAGATTCCCTAATCCACTTCCACCAAAACTAGACATTAAAGGAATTAAAACGAGATTTTCGTTTTTTCCTGATCAGCTAAGCGGGAGATAAAAATAATTTCGGATATTTCGGTTGCAATTCCAACAACCGTCTTTGGTGAAGAACCAATTAAATTATAAATTCCCAAGTAATACCAACAAATGAGCGATGTAGACTCGACAAATCACAAAACGATATGTAACCCAACCAGAAGAACGATACGGATTTGACATGCAATAAAATAAATAACAAATATTAAAACGAGCATTTTTACAACAACAAAAATGAGTGTGTACACAAATCTGTGGGTTTTTCTTTAATTACTTTATGTACATGTACCAACCAGTGATTTATTTTTTAAATTATTTGCCCGTGAAAGCCTGGAAGCTTTCACCTAGAATTCCGCATGTTCTTAAACTCCCGTCCCTTACATACAATCACTTCAAACAGAATCTTTCGCATATAGATTTTGGATATGGGCTGAGTTTATTTTACTAATATGTGTGTGGAGGCTTAACTTTATCTCTGCTATAACCTCATCTCTGCAGAACATCAGTAACCACTATCAGTCACCAGTCACCTTCGAAGGGGTACCTATTCTCAAAATCAAACGAACAACATCGGCCTGATGCCAGAAAATTTCATAGTGGTGACACTCCCGACTGTCAAGATTAAATGTACATTTCGCTCATTTTTTCCCCCACAAATTCCAATTCCCATACCTCTTCCCCAAATTCATGCTTTCTAAACAAAGCAAAAAGTCATCTATGGCCATTGTGGCATCTTTTCAATCGTCATTTCTCCACATTCTTTTCACTACTAGACACGCGACTATTGCCAGTGATCAACGCTCCAAAGAAGTCCCAACACGCGACTTCTCCCATTGGCCAATTCAAACCCATTCCTCTTCCACATTGGTCAAGCAGTTGTCGACGCTCAAAACCACCTAAGATATACATAAGGACTTCCGACAGCTCCTCAACAGAGACCGGAAAACGAAAGTAGTTAGGAATCAGGAGTAGTATCGAGGTTCAGTGATACCGCGACCTAAACTATACACTGTCAAAGTAACCAAGTACAACAATGATCCTTCCAGTGCAGTACTTCTATGCGATTTCAAGCCTTTTTGGCTTTAAACAGAAGACGGATCAGATACTGATCGCTCCCCAAGTGAATGTCGTCAGTGATACTGTTACCGTCGCCCCCTTATTCAACATGCTCGCAGTGAAAAACGTGGACAATGGAATAAGCATACAGGATACATTTATGGGAGACCTTGGATTTCAGTTCTTGGTAAGACAAGAAATTACGTAAGCTTCTCTGTATATACATCTACTACTACATTCCGGCATTAATCTTGCGATTCGCCTGCACACTTCTATTTGTTGTAAACCCTCATCTTAACCTCGGTGGCATTAAGTGTGTAATTACTACCTTCGCCTTCCACTTCACATTAAAATATCTGCTATTAAGATATCATATTTCAAAATTTCTCCTTGGGTTCCCATTTCTTTCAGCAATTTGAGTTGGTTTCTTATTTTATAGTAAAAGACCCAGTTTTAATGTTGAAGAAAAGGATGACCAACTTTTATTAAAAAAAAAGAAAAAAAAAAGCTTCGGTAGCCCTCCAAACCCATTACCCGTACCCATCATTTAACAAGTGAATAATATAGTACTTAAATAATTTTAATTTACTTGTGGAAATGATGTGTATTTTTTATAGTATTGATCTGTCACTGAATAGACTAGATGGTTTAGGCATAGTTCTGTTTTTATACATTATATTTGTACTCCTCAGTTCTGAGGGAACTAAATAAATAAACGTCCGCGAAAAAAAAAAGCTGTCCACTGTTAAAGATCGTAATGTTGCCTTAAAGTACAAGGCATCGAAGCTTACCTGGGAATCTAAGGGAGGGGGCGGGGATAGGCGATCTACTTTCCAAGGAACAACAATTTTCCAAATAGTATAGAAGCGACTAAGAAAAGTAAGCTGGCGGAACCTCACTTCCAATCAATCCGTTGGAATCAGACGAGGATTGACAACACAGGAATTCAGTTGAATGAAAATATGAATGTCAAATTTATTACAAAGAGGACTGTGCAATATTATTATTAAAATTATGATTGTTTATTTTCTTGGAACCACAGGACAGGAGTATAAATAAAGACTAAAAAAGACGGCAGACCAACTTGGACGGCTGTAAAACAATCCAAAAATGCAACCTAACAATTAACTAAAAAATCCTTCAATATGATATACTAATTACAGATCTGAAGAGGGTCCCTAGAAAAATAATGCAACGGAATTTTCAGCAAACAAATCAACAATAATTCTTCCTCTGCTTTTCATCAGACTCCTCTGCTTTCAACCTTGCAATAAAATACGTGTATGGTAGTCCGTCGCCCAAAAACCTTACCCACCACACACCAATAAAACTGCTGAAATTACCGAAACAAATCACGCGCTAAGCTACAAACGCGAATACTCACAAAGAGAAGGCCAAGGGATGAATAAGTTGAGCTCATTACCTGAAGTTAAGGTACATACACAGTTTTCCTACCATAATCCGCAAATAGATGTTGACGATGGTAGGCACTTTCTCCTCTGTCCCGATTTTTCTTGTTTTCACTTCTATTCCCACCAATAAATAATCGACAACTGGTTCACGTCCAATTAATCTAATTCAACTAGATATCATCCCCATCTTACCAAAATCCTATCCCAACTTAGCCTAAACATCGACTTGCTCCCCGCAACCACTACAGTGTTATGTTCTTCTTGTAATAAGACGGAAGAACACCACTGGTAGTGACAGTAGTTAGTTATGAAACATACTGATTATTAAGTTTTTAGTTATCAATTATTAGACACTGAACGTATCCGAAAGCTTTTTGGTGCTGTAAATGCTGCATTAATGCTGCATTTTCTTTTCTTTTTTTGTCCGAAAGCTGTTCCCTTTCTTTCTTCTCTGACACTTCTAGAATACCAAAATTTAAGTCAGGAAGAAGAAGAAGAAAAAAGAATTAGCTGTAAAAAGCTGACAAAATGGATGAGCTACTGATATCCAACCTTCTTATCTTTCTTTTCTTCGTTGGCCATGATCGCCAGTTGTCTTAAATTTGGTATGTTTGCCGAATTGTCGGTTGTCTTTTTGAATTTGTTACGTTTGCCGCCGAAAACACTGAGAGAATCGCCGTACTCCTCAGTTTCTTCATGAAAATTTAGCATTCTTGCTGAATTTGTCGATGAATTTTATGCTGAATTAATGCTGCATTAATTCAGCGAAAATTTAAGTCCGAAAGCGAAATGCTGCATAAAATGCTGAATTAATTCAGCATTTCGTTCGTTTCGGAGCTTTCGGACACGTTCACTGTAAACTTAAATAATGACTGTAGATACAAATTTAACTTTTATTGTTTTTCTAGTAATGACGAAAAAGAATAATCGGATGCTTTCGGCTTCGGATTTAGTCTATATTATTTACTGACTGATGAGTTGCTCTACAGGATTCCTCTGACCATCTCTTTTACAGCAACAGTCTGCCTAAGTGACCATCGGCCGCCAACTAGAGTTGCGTCAGAAACTGAGATAGTAATTGAGCCGGCAAACTGAAGGCCCACTCACAACAGGTTTTAGCTAATACTCGATTCCAGGTAGTTTTGAAAATCCTTGCAAGACCGAAGCTTTGCAAGGTTTCTGCCGTTCGCAATGGATAGAGGTGGCAGTTTCGGGTAACAGCTATTCTCGGACCCAAGTTGAAAACTTTTGAGGGTAAATATTCTTGGAGCCAGAGCTGACTTTGAAACATTTATTCAAACAATGTTTACAACGGATACGTCAGCTATGATTCTTCAACAGCTTGATGCTTTTGAGGGTACTAGCCAATCACATTGAGGAATATTGAGGAATTTTCTGATTGTTACGTTATTACGCGCTTCAAATATTTCCGGCAATCAAAGATGTCAGTAATTAGCCAAAATTATTGGCTAATTACAGTATTAACCGTGTAACTACTCACTGACAAGTAATCATTCGCACCTTGAACTACGGGGTGGTAATTTTTTTTAATGAGACGGCAATGTTGTAGCTTGTTCAAACCATTGCAGTACATTCTGATTGACTTGCTGTTAGTAGTAGACACGCTTGTTAACTAACCACAATAATACCAGTTGCAGTGACGTGGACTACACATGATAGAATAAACAGTGATTAGCGGACGTACTTAAAATAGTAGTGGATTCAATCAAGAGCTCATGATTTTTTTACTGCTGGGCATGCGAAGCTACCTGTCTTGCAGGAACTGTCGTGGCGATATTACTGATTCACTTTACGCCGCTAATCGTTCGCTTAAAATATTAGAAGTCGACCAAAACGAGTGGTAAGTTCTAGGGTTCCCAAGCCCTGTCACAAAACACGCTAGATATGCAAAAAGTTTTATTCCCGAGCTAGTGAAATATTTTAACGAAGCGTGATTTTTTTTTAAGCGTACTGACATTCCATACATTTTTGGAATTTATTATGTTTGTTTGACAATAATCGCAAATTTGGTTTATAACCACGATCATCGATTTTTACAATAAACTTTCTATCTATCTATCAATCTATTTTCATTTCTTATATTTCGAATGTTACTTTTATCCGCCTTTACTGCACGACACCGATTTTTGTATCTACCACTGCCAAAGCTCTTTCTGAAGCGGGGCAGGATCCCACTTCTGACTTCCGACGATTTCACTATTCAGAGACTGATTTTGAAATCTTCTCTAATGTTTCTCGTCAAAGTTCGGGCCGAGCCCAGCCGGGACGAGTGTGTAATTTTTTGAAAACAGCACACTTTCAAATGAGCCAGGTACGTTAGAATACTGGAACATAGCCTCTATCTACTTTGACATGTGCTTTAATGCCTTAATTCAAGAACCTATACGTAACCAGCCCAGGTTTAGGCCGTTTTAGGCAAAGGCTTTAGGCATGTGGGGAAAAGTGTTCATTTCCGCAACTGTTTGACTTGTTGATTATATAACCCTCGTTTGCCTATGCTCCGGACTGGAATGAATCGCCCAAGTGAAGATGGGGTGTTGGTACTTTTGATTGGGCAGATCGGGTCCAGCTGGCAAGGGGAACAGATCTACAGATCCTTGATATGTAATAGTGCTTGTTTAGTTAAAGCGGGCCACAAAAAATCGTATTTCTACGACATACACAATGCTAACCATCCTTACTGTCACTATGAATGTTTAAAACCACTAAAAACACCGTAAAACAATGAGCAAATTAAAAAAAAAAACCACCAAATCTCTTAGGTTTGAAATAACTATGTCTGGACTAAACCTCAGCCGATTATCCCGGACAGCTGTTATGGCACGTAGAGAGCCAAGGGTCAAAATAATAATTTCCATATAATGGTCCAACTGTTTATTACAAATACAAATAAATAAAACAAGAGCTACGAGCTCATATGGCACTTGTTACGAGTAGGCACGGCTCGGTTATGTCAATGATATATCTAGTGTTTGCTAGGTGTCTTCCCACCAAGTTTCATCTCGATCCCTCCACTCATAGCGTTTTCCAATATTTCCGGTTCTCCCCTCCAGCTCCCCCCAAAAGTCACCGGATCCGGTCCGGATTTTAAGTGGGTCGTCTGAGGCATGAGGTCTTTCCAAATATCAAGTTTCATCGAGATCCGGTCCCCCGTTCAAAAGTTATAAATACCTCAAGATTCCGGATTCCCCCTCCCTCCACTCCCCCAACAGTGCCCGAATCGGCTCGGTCATGTCAATGATGTATCTAGTGTTTGCTAGGTGTCTTCCCACCAAGTTTCATCTCGATCCCTACACTCATAGCGTTTCCCAAGATTTCCGGTTAACCCCTCCAGCTCCCCCAAAAGTCACCGGATCCGGTCCGGATTTTAAGTGGGTCGTCTGAGGCATGAGGCCTTTCCAAATATCAAGTTCCATCGAGATCCGATCACCCGTTCAAAAGTTATAAATACCTCAAGATTCCGGATTCCCCCTCCCTCCACTTCCCCCACAGTGCCCGAATTGGCTCGGTTATGTCAATGATGTATCTAGTGTTTGCTAGGTGTCTTCACACCAAGTTTCATCTCGATCCCTCCACTCATAGCGTTTCCCAAGATTTCCGGTTGCCCCCTCCAGCTCCCCCCAAAAGTCACCGGATCCGGTCCGTATTTTAAGTGGGTCGCTGAGGCATGAGGCCGTTCCAAATATCAAGTTTCATCGAGATCCGGTCACCCGTTCAAAAGTTATAAATACCTCAAGGTTCCGGATTCCCCCTCACTCCACTCCCCCGACAGTGCCCGAATCGGCTCGGTCATGTAAATGATGTATCTAGTGTTTGCTAGGTGTCTTCCCACCAAGTTTCATCTCGACCCCTCCACTCATAGCGTTTCCCAAGATTTCCGGTTGCCTCCTCCAGCTCCCCCCAAAAGTCACCGGATCCGGTCCGGATTTTACGTGGGTCGTCTGAGGCATGAGGTCTTTCCAAATATCAAGTTCCATCGAGATCCGATCACCCGTTCAAAAGTTATAAATACCTCAAGATTCCGGATTCCCTCTCCCTCCACTCCCCCCACAGTGCCCGAATCGGCTCGGTTATGTCAATGATGTATCTAGTGTTTGCTAGGTGTCTTCACACCAAGTTTCATCTCGATCCCTCCACTCATAGCGTTTCCCAAGATTTCCGGTTGCCCCCTGCAGCTCCCCCCAAAAGTCACTGGACCCGGTCCAGATTTTAAGTGGGTCGTCTGAGGTATGAGGTCTTTCCAAATATCAAGTTCCATCGAGATCCGATCACCCGTTCAAAAGTTAAAAATACCTCAAGATTCCGGATTCCCCCTCCCTCCACTCCCCCCACAGTAACCGAATCGGCTCGGTTATGTCAATGATGTATCTAGTCTTTGCTAGGTGTCTTCCCACCAAGTTTCATCTCGATCCCTCCACTCATAGCGTTTCCCAAAATTTCCGGTTGCCCCCTCCAGCTCCCCCCAAAAGTCACCGGACCCGGTCCGGATTTTAAGTAGGTCGTCTGAGGCATGAGGTCTTTCCAAATATCAAGTTCCGTCGAGATCCGATCACCCGTTCAAAAGTTATAAATACCTCAAGATTCCGGATTCCCCCTCCCTCCACTCCCCCCACAGTGCCCGAATCGGCTCGGTTATGTCAATGATGTATCTAGTGTTTGCTAGGTGTCTTCCCACCAAGTTTCATCTCGATCCCTCCAATCATAGCGTTTCTCAAGATTTCCGGTTGCCCCCTCCAGCTCCCCCCAAAAGTCACCGGATCCGGTCCGGATTTTAAGTGGGTCGTCTGAGGCATGAGGTCGTTCCAAATATCAAGTTTCATCGAGATCCGATCACCCGTTCAAAAGTTAAAAATACCTCAAGATTCCGGATTCCCCCTCCCTCCACTCCCCCCACGGTGCTCGGATCGGGGAAGTGACTATTTCCAACTTAATCATTTGGGGTCCCTGATATGCCTGCCAAGTTTTATCGTCCTAGCTTATGTGGAAGTGCCCGAACTAGCAAAACCTGGACAGACCGACAGACCGACAGACCGACGGACGGACAGAAATTGCAATCGCTATATGGCACTTGGCCGAAGGGCAAGTGCCATAAAAACCAAGACCAGTGTGGTACCTCTGAAGACATACAAAAATCATCAATTAGGTCTTATAATTCTTTGCTAATCAATCCTGGAAAATCTCGTCATCTAGAAAAGAAGACTTTCGGCGCGGGTTTTGTCTCGAGCCGAAACAGCAACCCGACAATCGCGTTCAATTCAAAATAAACCTGTGGCATGCGATTACTAAGAAAATGTAAACAGAATGTTTGGATTAGGACTTTAAGGAATAAAGTTATGTTGTGAAGACAGCTGAAATCCAACTAGACTAAGTGACATCATCACAAGGCACAATCTATCCGCGCAACAAAGCAAGATCAAAGGTTCTGGTGGGACCCAACTAGAGTCTGTGTCAGTTCCAAGATATCAGTATCCCGGGATAAGGAAAAGATGACGGCACATCCGATTGTTAGTTACAGACACATGTTAGTTGACCTGAGAAGAGAAACGACAAGAAATCGTGGCAAGCGTGATAATCAGTGTATTGCTAATAGAGAAGATACGATACAGTGAAGAATCTGGTGAACGAGAACGGATAGAAATACTACAAAACTGAAATGAATTACTATCATAAACAATGTGTCCTTTAAGTTCTTGAAAACGGGGACAAAGATGAGAAAAATATATTTTGTACCAAATAGAACAAGACAAAACGTTTCGATGGGATCCCAACATTTTAATATTTGTTCCAGACAATTCGGTCTTCACCAGACTTCTTAAACATTTTTACTTTTAAAATTTAAAAACACATTAAGGCCAATGTTAATAATCGGATAAAACCAAGTTCGTATTTGACAGAGCAAACTGGATACGCCAGCTGATTTTCAACAAGTTCAGATATATTCAGATATCCATTTCGCGCTGTCAAATATTCAGATATGGATTCAACATATGGTTTACCATGTAGCCTACGTCGTATCTCCTTCCTTCCTTAATTCTGCCCAACTTCCTGTTTCGGACGGATTCCGGACAAACTGCTTTTCTGGCAAAAAACTAAAGCTCAAAAACGAATTCAGCATGTCTTGTTCCCCTTACATCGAACCTCCAATCAACTTCAGATTTAACTTTTACTTATAACAGATTTTCCGGTTTCAGCCGGATTCCGAGCAATCTATAGGTCCGGTGAGAAAATGATTGTCATATAGGGATTCAGCATGTCTTCTTACCCGCAAATCGAACATCTTATTAAATTTAAATAAGACTTTTACTTTAGACAAATTGTCCTGTTTTGGCCGGATGAACTACTTGTCCGACGAGAAAATAGTTTTCATATTCGGACTCAGCACGTCTTCTTGCCCCGAAACTAAACCTCTAATCAGCTTCAGATTAAACTTTTACTTTTCACAAATTTTCCGGTTTTCGTCGGATTCCAGGTGAACTATTTGTCCGGCGAGAAAATAAATTTCATATTCGGATTCAGCATGTCTCCTTACCCCTAATTAGCTTTAAAATAATATTGTTTGGTCTCCTTAATGTCAAACCCGTCCCCACCCTTAAATATACGGCTACATAGCCCATCTTCGAACTTGACCTGTACTTTGACGTAAAGAGTCATCATGCCAAGTTTGATCAAAATACATCAACCCCCGTTCGAGAGTTGTCGTGCTAACAGATGGACGGACAGAAGGACAGCTTTTGCGATGTCATAGGTATCCCCCACTTACGTTCTGGGATCCCAAAAATCCAAGAAATGCTGCAGCAGTTGGAACCAATAAAAAATTCATCCGATCGGAATTCTCGTCTTTCAACTTTCAGTTAGCCCAATTTTCTAGTCCACCAGGGTAAAACTGTAATCCTAGAAATACCATGTCTTTAGAGTGGCACAGTCTAGCCTTCGTTAGTTAAAATGGTGCCAGAAAGATCTGAACCTTTTTCGCCGTTTATGGCGAGTGTACATCTGAGTTTTTCTAAATTAATTTCATTCCATAAATGTTGTCCTGATTACTGTTACTGGGAAATTAATAGAAATTTCGTAGCCGCAGACACATTATACAAACAGCGCCCACTCAAAATTATGCATAATTACATTTTCACTTCTTACTAGAAGGAAAAAATTATCTGTATATCTTAGAAAACCTCTGTAGTCTTGGACCTTTTCAGGGCATTTCCGATTGCTTCCATGGACCGCGTGTAGTAATTTACCTCGATACTAAACGACGATAGTGGCAAGGGTTCAACTTTTACAGACAGAGAAATAATTCAAAGAAATTCAGGAAAAGAAGGTTTAAATATATATTGTTTTACAGTTATTTGTAGATTTAATAGTAAATTATTTATTTTCTAGGAAGAACCAGAAGATCCCCGGTTCCAGCTACCCTGGTGGTACGAAGAATGGAAGGATGGTTGTGACGGAACAACACCCATCGTGTCCGAACCACTGGCAAAACTTACATGCCGACAAGACCCCCTACACAGCCCCTCACGCGGCTATAATCGCTACAGTGTTCAAAGCGACGTGCGCGGAAGCGGCCACTGCCATTTCTGGCTCGGTCCGGCCGACTTTATGACGTCTGGAGAACCCCTAGCGGTGGATATACCGGAAAACAGGCGCTGTCCACCATGGCGAATCCGGGATCCGGACGGGCTCTGTCGCCGCCTTTGGTTGTGTGTTTTTCCGAAGAGTGAGAAACAGGGCGAAAGGGAAACAGAAAAATTAAAAAGCAATGGGGTAGAAATAAATCTATGACCCACATGTACGTTCGTGACAAACTAGGCTATCATCGTAGCCTGATTGGTCTATTTATTTTTGTATTTATATATATGTTTTTTATTAAAAGAAAATGATTTCACGGCTATGAATATTATAGTTTGTTATTATACAAACACTTTTCTCAAACAGGTATGCAATGCATACCTTGTTTTTTACCTTGTTTTTTTAGTTTTCTTAGTGTATATAAATGAGTTGTTATGTAGCACCCCCAGTTGGCTATATTTATGAAATAAATAAAATAAAAATAAAATAAAATAAAAATAAAAATAAAAAATATCTCCCTATGCCCCGAGGTCTTACATTTTGGGCATTCGGTCAAATTTTCGCCAAAGGCAAAAATTCGGTCAAAATGGGCGTTGCGTCGAAGCCGTGACACCCCTTTCACAAAATCATTCGTCTCCGCATTTCCAAACTGGGTGACTTAGCGTGTTTATTGGTCCCCTTTCTTTATCGAGATTGCTAATTCATCCAATTCACCCTTCGATGTTTTATAAGTAGTGAACTGATAGACAAAATGCTCCTAGTCGGGATTTGAACCCAGGACCTGAGGTTCAAATCCCGAAGCAGAGGGTCCTGGGTTCAATTCCCGGCTGAGGAGCATTTTTGTCTATCAGTTCACTACTTATAAACTGTTTCCATCTCAGGGGCGTCTTCCCCATTGAAATTATATATTTGGTTTTCACCGTGAGACCCCGTCCTGTGCGTCCTGGTATGTCTACGTGGCTCCGAAATGGAGTCCTAGACTTCTAAATTATATTCGACAAACTGTTTATGGTTTATTGGTCACGGTACAAGTCCCTTGTGTAAAGTGCCATCCATGTATTATTATATTAAATGGCCTTCTCATTGTTATTTTCCGATATCAACCTCAATGTCTGAAGTTAACCTTTATTATATTACTTCTCGATTTTCAGGGATACAAATGATGAATAAAACATGCGGCTTTCAAACTGAAGCGTCAGCCCTGAATCGATGAAACAGAAAGCAAAAAATAAATTAATTAACCAAGCTTACCTTCTGCGTGATGCGTTATGTGTCCCAGCAACTCCAGCTCCGTTCTGTAGGCATCGTCACAAGCACCGCACTTCCACGCCCGACTGACACATTTATTCAAGGAACTTAGATGGCGTTTGAGCTTCCACGCGTCACCCAGGGATTTTCCACAGACAGGACAACTAACACGCGGTTTTTTGCCTTTTGGCGTCAATCCTGATGATGGGTCTGAAGGAGAAAAGAAAAGATGGGTATTCCAATTTGTTAAAGGTCCCCTCGCACTATTTACTCTTCAACTAACAGTATTTTAAAATATTTGAATACTTTAAAACTAGGCTCTGCTTCCAACAAATAACCGACGGTTTTGGCTTTTTTAAGCCTTTTCCGAGACCCGCTTTTACATGATCGGTTTCTGATGGAAAACTTCTCGCAGACAACCGTCGACAGCGCAATACACATCGAAGATAGCTAAACACGGCAGGTGCGAAAATCAGCGTCGTATTGTTAGAGGGGTTAGAATGTACATTGCGAAATTGGGGTCTCCGGGTTAGAAATATATGGAGTGATTATAAAAGTAGCTTGCATTAGTATTATACGTAAGACAGGTCCTTTAAAGCTCAAGTTACAGTGGGTACAGTGTCTATTCCAATGTTTTAACATCAGAGCTGGTGGATTCGGAGGCGCCTTTTACGAACTCGTCTTGGTCTCGTCGCTTCTGGAGCAGGACTCGGACTCTGCTCGTTTCGAAATCCGGCCGAGTCCAGAGCAGAGCTAGGCGAATCCGAAATCCGGATTTTAATCTTCTGCTTGTCATGCTGGATTCGGATTCCAGACCTTCAATCCTACGAATCCGCTGCCAATTTCTAATCTTTTCCCAATTTCTACACAATGTGCTTAAGGTAATGTGCTTAACGAGTCCTAAATCCTTTCCTGGTTGCCCAGAGGAAACCCATACTAGGTATAACAACCACACATGAACACTTAGAAATATGGTTTACGTCGCCCAATTAACCGTCTGATTTGCCTTAGGCATCATGCTTTTTTTGTCACCAATTTGATTTTTGTTAAGGTCGGATTCGAAGACCGATCTGATTCCCGATTCAAATCCTCAGCATGTAATGGCGGATTCGGTCGTAACTGAATCAGCCATTAAAATTATGTTAGAAAAGTTAACCAGGTAATAGTTATTCTAAATAGTAGATTGTCTAAGTTAAGGAGACTGTAACTTCGGTCTTTTGAGAGAGATATTATTAAGTGAGTATAAGGTATCTGAGGAGTATTATATTTGTGTGATTGATTAGAGCCAATAAAAGGTATTCTTTCTTTACCCCTTACTCTGTAAGGTATATATGATTAGCCTATGTTATTTTGGAGTCTCTAACGGGACGGCGTCTAGTACGCCAGTTAGGCTAGAGACCCCTCAGTGACGTCCAGTGGTGTTACCGTCGTCACACCTAGCCTTGGATCCAGAGTCGCATTGGAATCCTTTCACGATTGGAGTCGCCCATCTTCAGTCTGAGTAAACGTCCCAGCCCGGCAAATTAAAATCACACGAACGTTTTCAGCGATCAAGTAAACAGATTTCAGACAAGCAATGCTTGCAGTAACAACATATATATTTATTTATTAGGACTCGGTGCGTGACCCGGTCTCGAGAACATTATTTGATAGTCTCGTTCTACTCCTGTTTCAAGGGATCCAGGACTGAGACCCGTCTTTACTCGTGGGCGTGCCTTTGAGCGTGAACGTTCTGAACAGATATGAACGGGTTTTTGGGATCGGGTTTTTGACATAGCAAAACTTGTCCGTCTGTCCGTCCGTCTGTGAGCACGATAACTCTCGAAGGGAATGATATACTTTGATGAAACATGGTGTGAGGATTCTTTGAGTCAAGGATCTCAAGTTCGCAGATGGGCTCTATAGCCCTACATTTAGGGATGAGGGAGGGAGTTCAAATTAAGGGGCAAACCAAATATTTTTAAACATCTAATGTGATAGTCGATTATGGGGTAAGAAGACGATGGTGGAAAGCATTTTCTACCCGGACAACTAGTTCGACCGGAATCCGGCCAAAACCGGAAAATTTGTTATAAGCAAAAGTATTATTTGAAGTGATTAGATGACAGACGAAGGCGAAGACAAGACCCAACTGCCTGGATCAAATATTGAATTTTTGGGGTCCCATCGAAACTTTTGGTCTTGTTGTCAATCGACCTTGTGTCCCCGGCTTGACCCTCTATATATTATCATTTTATACAGAAGTGTAAATTAAAACCTTGAACCAACACATCACGGTCTTTGGCTATAAATGATCCCCATGACTAGCAACCTGGCTGGATTCTAACTCGGACCGAGATGAGTCCAAGTTCCGGCACAACAGTAGACGGAGTTTTCATAACGGGAGTTAGTTGGAATATCGGAATAGTTCACTGCTTGAGAAGACCGACGACAAATGAGGTTTTTGAGAAAGTAACTGTAGATGATCACAAAATACAAAGAGCTAGACGGGCTGGCGACAACACATGAGCTGCGTTCTTTGTCACAGGAGTTCTCACCCGTGGTCTCTGGTTATTCTTATAAGGCGTTTTTGCATCCACCGGTGACTACTCGCCAGTCTTATAACCCGTTTTTGAACTAACCGTTTGCCGGTTCATCTCACCGGTGCGGACTAACCAGAACCTGTTCGGGAGTCCGGCTGCACCAATTGTCGGGGTTCGCGCAAAACCCAGAATTTAGGTCGTTTTTGCACTCACAGGTGACTACACACCGGTGAACCAGAACACGCGATACAAGAGAAGAACCGGACCCCGGTGACGAAACACCAGAGACAGCCCGGAGTGCAACGAACGCAGCTAAGATCTGGGAAAATGCAAAGAAGACAAAATGTATACCTTCACCCAAGAAATCCGGTTCCAGCTCCAACTTAACAAGCGGCGACGGATTCCGGCTTATAGGGCTTTTCTTTTTCTTCTGTGCATCGGTGCATTTGTTGACCTTAGTCATGTGTTTCCGGAGGTTGAACTTATCCCGGAAAGCTTTCCCGCAATCCGGACACTGGACGGAAATTTGGGGAGCTTTCCTGGAACCATAAGGCACTGTTTCCCCCTCATTTGTAGCGAACGGAGTAGCTGAAAAAAGAAGAGGGAGTTACGGTCTTGCATGGCAGGCGAAAATTTACCAAAGATTAAATAATCGAAAGAATCGGAGGATTTGAAAAAGGAACCGGATTCGAATCCTACCGCATACGAAAAATACGTATGAAAAACGAGAAGAGTACAGGTAGCCTACGAGAAGAGTAAGTACTGTAGGTACTAAGTAATTTATATATAACCCGGCACATTTTGAAAAATCTGAGTAAATTAAAGAAAACAAATAAAACACATAAACACACAGAGAAAGACAATTAATTTCAATCTTCGGCCAGGAAGGAGAGGATAACGTCGTGCGCTGGTTGGGATCTTTTGTCCATGTAAGCTTAGTTAATAAATGATTAGCAGTTTCCCTTTATGTTCAAAGAAGCAAATGTTGCATCGACGAGTCACGCGAGTTGAGTCGAGTTCAAATGCTGTTTCGTGGTAAGCAAGTCTGCAGAGAGTCTTATTCGCCGAAATTTCTATTATTCTTGGCAAAGGTACACATCAGAGTTCAGCTTCAAAGACTGAAAAAACGCTATTTCTGCTTACTTCTATCTGCCAGGAACCTTTCCTTTCACGAAATGTCCACAAACACTGAAAGAAACGCACATACGTTCGCTTTATTCAGGTTACTACATACAATTGGCGAACCGTTTGCTCACTCCTGTCTACCAGGAGCGTGTTCGACCCTTCTAACAATAGTAACTATTAGTTAGTATTTCCGTTCCATCCTAACGAAAAGTTACTTCGCTGACCGTTCCAACCTTCTCGAAATAGTAACTAACAGCAAGAACAAATAATCTGATAGAACCTCCGTCTCCCTATCTCTGTACTATGACTATGCGGAGTTGAGTATTTCCCCGTACTTTTTCCGCTGCGAACGAGCGGAGGTTAGTAGCTTCGGGCCATATCACGTTTTGTTACCTCTACAATTAGCTATATCGCTGTGAAGCCGCCTTGAGGAAAGTAGAAGTCAAAGCTGATTGGTTCTATGGACGCTCTCCAGAGCGGGTCAGCGCGCGGAGTACGCCGCCTGCATTTTCTTTCTCTGCGATGAGCAACAGCTAAGACGGAAGTAGAGTAGACGGATAAAAAGCTACAGTAAATACCTCTAGGTTCGCTCAGTTGGTACCAAAGACAGAGGTTCTATCTGATTATATGTTCTTGCAGTAACTAATTGCTTACCATGCTCGAGGGCATAGTAAGCGTGTTAACTACGGTTCTCTGTAACGTGATTGGCTGGATTACCACGTGGAGTGATATTTTGGCGAAAATAGAAAAATACGTTCCAGCCTTGAAGCCAAGAAGCCGAAATTCGTGACGTCATGCGTAATAACTACGGCAAGTAGGGTGGCCTAGGACGCAGTCTAGGGACGCCGTGATTCCTTATTCCTTCCCTGGTCACAATGATTCATCACCGAAACTGGCAATAGTATCTGTGGAGTTTTAATATCTGCATGTAATAAATTCATGCTGGCTAAAGATTTTCTGTTCATTTATTTCCGTCCTTGCTCAAAACCAACTTTCACGGAAGACAAGAATGTTCCATGCCTGAAATACCAGCCGACATTAATGTTGGCAAAGCAAGAGAGGGTATGTTTGCGTATTATTTTACCTCATCTGAGACCCTAGCAAGGAGCAGACCCAATACGCGATAAAGACAGAGGGACGCTGCTTCCCAGAGACTATTAAGACCACCCGTAAACTCGACTGATCGTTATCTGAAATCTTTTGTACCCTATTTCACCCAATATTTTAATTCCAGTTAAGTTGTACGTATAGATGAAATGTTATTTATGTAATTGTGTCGTGAATAATTTGTGTGAATTACGACCCATGCTAGCATGTACAATACAAGCTATTAAGGGAATAAAGCACATTATTATTATAGAAGCTGAAGGTAGGATCAGGACTAGTCCAGGTTAGTTCAGTTCAGTTCATTTTATTCATAAAAACAGAGAACACCATTAACTGTTTATGGCCCCATCATAAGGCCTAACATAAGGCCTGGCAATGGGCGGGGCTTATTCATCATTCATATAATCTTAAGGGAAACAAACCAAAGAAATCAAAAAAAGAAAGAAAAGAAGGAGAGAAAAAAGAAGAAGAAGAAAAGAAAAAATGAGGGCATAACAAACTGACAAGAGAAATTCACTAACGAACAATCTTCCATCAACAAAATGCCCTTGCTCCCCCTTCCCCCCCCCCCCAAAAAAAAGGAAGGAAAAAAGAAAAAATTCAATTATGACATGGATTTAAAACATTGACTGATAGCTTTCTCATTATTTATTTATTTTTAAGATATTTGGCCTTATTACGTTTTAAAATAAAGCTCTAAAATACTTACTATCAAATGGCACTGCATCAGGCACTAGTCCACACCCGTTCATGTCGACGGTGAACATGTAACTCTCGAAATGATCACTGCACAACCAATATGAGCCCGGATTCTGAAGGATATCCTCTATCCGGATTTCTGTCCGGGTCCGTCGACTCCATTCTTCAGCCAACTCTGTGCTGCTCGGAAATGGAAAGAAGGATTTCCGTTTTGGACCCTTCCGGTTTTTTGTTGACGTGTTAAAGCAGCTAAATGCACAACACTTGGGTCCTACAGAGAAAGCTCATTAGCCTATGGAACTTTAACAACATCCTACTATGTGTTTTGTCTATTTCAGAATATTCGACTATGTGAATGAGCACGCTTGTTCGACTAAAAATGAACTTGGGAATGAAGGGAGAGACGGCAGAGCCATTGTTCTTGCGAAGACCAATGGACAGAAGTGCATACTGTATGAAAAGTAACCATTGATAGTAAAATTAAAGAAGCAAAAATAGTTACTTATAGCATATGCTATCATCTGAAGTAAACAACTGCACCATCAGAAGTTTCATAACCGACAACATATGAATGCGCAGTTTCAACAGACAAAACTTGGGATGTAATTTCTTGCGATTTTGAAAGTACGAAGTACAAATTAAGTCATCCTACCTGAAGCAATAAGCAGAGTGAGTAATAATATGTCAGAACTTTCAGAAGAGATAACACAATGATGCACAGTTTCAATAGATAACACTTAGGAATCTGTCATGGTTTTGCAAACGTCATGCATACAAGAAAGGCCGCAACACCGCTGGACAAAAATATCTGCTGACTTTCCTGTGTGATATCGGAAAAGTCAGCAGATACTTTTTCGCCTCTTCTTGGCAATGCTTTTTATGCATAACGTCTGCAACATCATAACTGATAAACCTGTTGAAAACTGAGCATCCTCGTGCTACCTCTTATGAAACATCAGTGTAGCCTGAATGTTTTTTGGTGGGAGACCAACGGATTTTACCGACTGGCTGTTCTTTTTACAAAACGTTTTTTCTTCACCAATAATTAAAGTTCTTCTTCTCACCTTCTGTATCTACCCCTACCTCACACCACTCCTACGATCCTACTGATATTTTATCCCGACTGTATAAATTGCAAGGCGATTTCCGTCAGAGTTCTAGTTTATATGTATTAAGTAAGTAAGTAATTTATTTATAACCTGCCGTTTTCAGAAAGCGGAGTAAATGAAGAAAATAAATAAAACACATAAACATACACAAAAAGACACTTAATTTCAATCGTCGACCAGGAAGCAGTGTAGAAGGTCGTGCGCTGGTTGGGTTCTGTTGTCAATGATTTTTTGTAGCGACGAAGAAACATCCAAAAGGGTAACACTTGCATCTTGAATTTTGAACATCTCCGTCAAAGTATGGTTATGGCATAATTTGGACAAGTGGAGCAGGTGCTTTGCATATTTAAAATAACATGATCTCATCTTTTTTATCTCCTTCTTTCGCAGAACATGAGTGACACCAGAACGAAATAGTATAGAAGGAGCGCAGAAGGTGCTGTACAATTTTCCCAAAGCTTTACGATTATAGCGCCCCCGGGTGGGGACGATGCGCCCATAGGCGGTACGGATTGATCTAGAAACTTCTTGAACAACCGAAGAGCAAAATTTTGACAACGAGGATTTGAATGTTATGCCAAGCCATCGCAGAGATTCTGTTGATCTGACGACGAACGCTTCAAGAGAGATAGAAGCTTTAGCATTCAAACGATTCGACGAAGGGTTGAAATGCAGGTACTCACATTTTGAGAGGTTAACTTCAAGACCGATTTTGAGAAGTTCCGACGACAGCTTACATACATTTTTGGTGAGTGTGGATCGGGTACGGCTTACTAAGAGCAAGTCGTCCGCGTAAGCTATGTAGCTGAAGGCATGGTCTTTATAAAAGTAAGCAGGGTGTAAAGAATTGAGACAAGAAGATATAGCCGATTTGAAAATGTAGGGAGATAAGGCGAACACCAGTTCGGCCGCATCACCAGCTGACTCGTGTATTTTAATTGATGGTAGTTGTGGTTTCTGTTTTATTTGGTGTACCCTATCATATGATTTTGTTCGTCTTTCTTTCTCTCTTCTGGTATTGTAGAAAAACATTCTGGGTAATAACCATAGCCTACTCCTAACTTACTTACTGAGTGGTGCGACAAGCCTGTAGAATTGAGAAGCCTTTAAAATTTTATACCAGAATACAATAATCTGGTTGGTCAACTAGTCATCAAAAAGAGTCATTAACAGGAGGAATAATTCTTAGTCCACTGCAAGCTGTAATTATTTTTTTTTGTCCTTTTATTTAAAGTTTAACTGAAAAGACAACTTATTTTGTTTCATTTACCTGAGTGTACTGAACTATCTGGGTTGTGTTAAGCACATTTTTTTTTCACTATAAGCTCTAGAATGACGGTCAGAATATCTACGGCCATCCTCACAATGACAAATTCTACTATGAGGTGGAAATTTGAATCTCAACACAAACGCGGCTTACCAGTGGCCAGTAGTGAGCAATGCTCACTGCGTGAACATTTATTTTTCGTAAATCGCTTTTTCAAGCATACAACACAAGTACAAGCACACGCAGGTGTCACAAATCAGACAGGGAAGGCCTAGTATAGGACAAAAGATCATTCACGAATAGTCGAGTAACGAAGTAACACATCATCAGGTCTTCAGGCCTATGGTGAATAGACTTTCCTATGTCAGCCGTTTCGGTTAAACTTTAAACCTCAGTTCTAATTTCAATCAATTTTGAGTGTTCCCCGACCAGGCATGGTTTCCCTAAAGGTTACTATCAGCACTGTACATGTTTTAACCGAATCAATCAATCAATCAATCAATGTTTATTTTCCTTAATATTTATGTTTTCACAAAAAATAGCGTAGGATTGTCAACAAATTTATACACTCGAATTATATATACAATTAAATGATGCATTTACAAAATGTCACTGTAGCTGATTATAAAATTTGACAAAGTATGGCACAAATGAGTTAAGGTATCTGTCCGATGAGTGAGTTGGTGGGGCAATTAGTTTTTGTTTCCCTGCGTTTTTTTGGGATGTCCGGGTAGCTGGGTTGTCAGTTCTTGGAGCAATGAAAGCAGGTAAAATATCGCGGTGCTGCTCACTTGCTAGGCACGTCATCCCGAAGTTCATTACCAACTGGTGGCGTCTTTCGGACAAAGTGACCAACTGAAGTGTTGTTAGGCTATTTTTGTAGTCGATGTGATTTGATCCAAGAATTATTTTGCAGGCTCTCTTTTGAAACACTTCGAGTCGGTCGCTTTGTTCTTGAGTGATCCCAGCATTCCATACCGGGCATCCATATTCGAGTAGTGGACGGACGTATGTCAGGTAGCATATAAGGAGATTTTTCTTGTGAAATCCAAACCGTCTCAGGAGAGTGAAAGACCGAAGTGCTTGATTGGCAATTTTATAAAGATAGGCCATATGTGTAGTCCATCGCATGTCGTTGTCAAAGAACACCCCCAACACTTTAACAGATTTGGCAATTGTTAGCCCAACTTCTCCAACTTCGGGAATTTCTCGCTTCAGAAAGCTGACTCGGAAGATGACTGACTTCTCCAGGCTAAGCGTGAGCTTGGCTTCCATTGCCTGAGAATTAATATCTGCCAAGAGATTTTTCACGGGGTTCACACCCGGTGGGTCCCCCAGTGATCTGAGTAAGGCGGCATTAAGGTCATCAGCATATTTGTATCGGTGCATGAACTCAGCTAGCAATTTGTTGATTACCATTATGAAGGCTAATGGTCCGATTTTGCTACCCTGCGCTGCGCCACACGTTATGTCAAGTAGTGACGACGTTTCGCCGTGACTTAGCTTTACGCACTGTGTTCTGTTTGTAAGAAACTCTGCTAACATTCGAGTGACGATCTGTCTGGCTCCCATTTCGGTGGCTTGCGTCACGACGATGTTATGGTCCAAATAGTCAAACGCTTTAACAAAGTCGGCAATGATTGTGTCCACAAATGTTCCTTCTTCTTCAAGGTGCCTGAGAATGTCATGCAAGAATTTTACCAAATAGTGTATTGTACTACAACCTGGGCGAAACCCGTATTGCCTCGGGTCAAGCTTATCCTTGATGTCACTGTAAAGCCAGTCATAAATAAATTGCTCAAAAACTTTGGAGAATACCGAAGTTTTTGAGATGGGTCTCAGATCCTTTACAGATGTAGCGTTTTTCTTTTTGGGGATCGGAGTAATATATGCCAGTTTGAAGTGCTTCGGGAAAACACCTTCTATCAGAGATTGAATGTCAGGGAAGTAGCTTTCTGTAAAATTACCAATACACTGCTTGTCTCACTACCTGTATAGGAAGTTTATAAACTATAAATTTAGGGTTAGGGAAGAACATGAACTCTGTCATGTAAAATTTCAAGAATTAGACAGGGTACACAAACGTGTAAATCAATGTACTCACCATTAGATGAGATTGGTCTTTTGCCCAGGATCTGGCTAAAGTTTAATTTCTCAAAGAAATCAGTTCTATCCACATCATCACTTATCATCACTTCAGGAACTGCATCAATATAAAAATCCCCATTGTAATCTTCCGAGTCTGTTTCTGCATTATTGTTGGCAGGTTTCCTGACCTCACTGATTGTCACATTTGGAAGTTTTAATGAGTATGGGTCAATCTGCCCTTCTTTGTCATTGCCATACCACTGAGCCATTTCTGCAAATTATTGTGCAAACCAACCTGCCAGTCAGAAGGAAGAATCCATGTGTTACACCTAAGGGGAAAAAGACGATTAATTAAAAGTCGTTACAAATAACCACAACACTTAGCCTACATTGTACAGAACAGATGGCTTTGCGTTATCTACTTAACCAGTTCCACTGGTCACTCTTTTTAGTCCCAAATGTCCAGGCTTGCTTAGATGACTGAATACTGAAAGCATTGGATCTTGAAGGTCAAAACTGCAAGGATTTGAACAAGTATCTAATAGAGGGTTGGTACCAGAAGTCAACCAGTCTAAAAAATATGCCTGATTTTTTAACCAGATATTCCAAATGCCCTGCAGCATTTTGGCATAAGTTATTCGGATTTGTTGAATCTTGGAATAATGAGTGTGTTCTGACTTACCCATGAAACATCCCCATCGCAAAACGTCTCCATGACGGAACGTCCCAATGTTAAAACGTCCCCTTGGAAAATGTCCTTAATATTTTTAAGTTCACCTTGGGCTTCGGGCGCATGATCGAGATAAAACAATTTCAGACTTTGCATTAGAGATGTAGGAACATTGTTTATGGGCAGTAAAGGGCGGACGTAGGACCAGTTGTGCCAGATATGCAGCGTTTCCCTTCAAATATATAGTGTAATGCGCCTTTCCCTTGTCTCGTAACTGATCAGCAGTAGGCTAATTCTATTTCATTTAAAGCAACATGTCTAAGCGGGTTTTTTTTCCTCGAGGAAACAAGCAAGAAGCCTGACCTGGCTCAAAAAGAGTCAAAATCAAAACCTGCGTAGTGCCCTTATGGCGGATAAAAATGGAATGGGAAGTTCAAGGATCTTTTGGGTCTGATGTAAATCATGAAATCCCCCCCCCCCCCTTTCCACAAAAAATGTTATCATATTTTGGTTGTTGGTTAATTTGAGCTGGGGACGTTTCATCATGGGGATCTTTTAAACGGGGATGTTTTGAATGGGGACATTTAGCCATGGGGACATTTAGCCATGGGGACATATAGCCATAGGTACATTTTGTCCTGGTGATGTTTTGCTGGGGAAGTTTGCCGGGGGACATTTCAGTTGGGGATGTTTTGCTGACAACCCGGTGTTACACCCTACTTACCCTAGTCACTACACATGACATTACAGATCCTAGGTTCTTGGTGTCAGGCTGGAACACATTTTTTTTTTTTTTGGCTTCCCTTTATGTTCAAAGTGAGTCTTATTTGCCGAAATTTCTGATAATCTTGGCAAAGGTACACATCAGACTTTTCTGCAAAATATTATGCAGAGGCCTGATTGGACCAGTCACCAGGGGCGTCACGACTGGGGGGGTACCCAATCAAGCCAGTCGGTAAATGCCTCTCCCCCCAAAAAAAAAACATTTTGGCTAGTAACTCCTCTGCCCGTCATTAACATAGATCATAGTTACTATGCTAACTACTCCCCAGTGTGGTACCCAAATCGTAACCACCGTTTCTTTTCGTCTAAACTTAACAAAAGTGTAAAATTGGGCCTTGATGAGAAGCTCTAATTATTCTCTACAGGGTAATACTTTTTCTGCTTTCAACGAAGTTGCAGTGATGCCAAATGCCTTTATTCTAAACACTGGCTGACCATGGCCAATTTTTTTTGTGCCAGTTTCTGTTTCCAATTTTCTCTTGTGCCTTTCACTGATTTATTTGCACTATCAGGTTAACCCAAATAGCTTTAGTGTAACTATTTGCACCAGTATTTTTACTAGGGGTGGTGCAAATCGGCCATTCGGTAAAAAGAACCGAGTGGGAGCAAAGCAGAGCAATTTTTCTTCAAAACAGTTGATTTTTTTCATGAAAAAAGTCTATTATTCTGAAAACTGCTCAATTTTTCGTCAAAATAGTCGTTTTTTAAATTTGACGGTGCAAAACGGATAAGTCAGCTACATTTTATTCGAGCTATATTTCGGCCCTTCTTGGCAAGGGTCCTCTTCAGGCTCAAGCCGCTCAAGCATGAATCATAATATGATTCGCAGTCAGCTTGGGCCGTAGGTTTAATATGGTGCGCAGTCGGCTTAGGCCGTAGGAACATCTATAGTAGTTTTTTTCTGAAAATCATGAATTTTTCTGAAAATCAGCCATTTTACAAGGTATCCTGTACTAAGCGAGGGTTGGAACAGTCTGCGTAGTAACTTTTACTGTGGTAGGAAGAGAAATAGTAACTACTAGTTCTTATTGTTAGAAGGGTGGAAAATACAAAATGTGGCAAGCATTATTTACCCCATTGTGTATGAAAAATACAGGCCACCCAAACCCACTCAAAATATTTACACAGATATTTTCTGAATATCACTTTGAGATCTGAGCATCAGTATTTTTCTTCAGTGAAGGTGCTCAGCACGGTAAGCTTATTTACAGTCTGAGCAGACACTAGGCTACAGAAGTGATCATACAAGGTGACTTTGGGGATTCCAACTCGATTTTCAGTTGGGTCGCAGGTACAGTAGCCAGGACAAATTATTCAGTCAGGCAGTAGCCAGGGAAGTGTTGTGATACTGATTTTTTCAATTCTATGATATCGGTCTAAATATGTACTTCTTGGGAAAAAATGTGCCAGACCCACAAAATTTTGTGCACTTTGTGCAACATGTGCATCTCCCTTCCAGTACCCAATAATCTATAAAATAGCGTTCTTTTCGCTTATTTTTCTCTCTCCTCCCATTGGCTCCATTTTCTTTTCTATCCTCCTTATTCTCCAGAGTTGTCTCTTTTGGAATAGAGCTTAGCAGGAAGGGGTGCTCCAGACCAAATGTGCCTTATCGAGGTTAAACTAGTTCTGCCAAACCTGCATAACTAGGAGCTGGAAAGTTACACATAATCTGCCAGATAGGAAAAGCGGTTGGGTCACAAAGAAATCCAACTAGATCCTTGAGCCATACAGACAGAGAAATGCCTGTTACGAGTTAGCTCTAAGTAAATCACCGAAGTTAGAAAGATAAGTAAAGTAGTCATTATTTTTCTTTGTTTTAGACAAGACATGCTGAATTAGTACCAGTTCGACATACAGGATGGGTATATTTACATTTTACCTGACTTCTTTTTTTTACACTACCTCGACTGTTACCGCAAAAATTTCAAAATGAAATGTACATGCTATCCTTACAGTCAAGAGGCAAAATTATGACTTTTTCAACAGTCATGTGTCCAAAAATATTCAAATTCTGTGCCTTTTCTTTATTTTGAAGCTGCTTTCAAATGGGATTTTCTCACTATTGACTTTGGTAAATAGTAACTACCTTTTTCATCATTTTGGAAGTCAATCAAGGTAAGGTTAGAATGAAGTGATCTTGTCTGAAAAGAAAAATATGTTTAACTAGAAATTTTAAAGCAATATTTATTTATCCAATATGTGAACCATTGAATTAGCTTCACTCTTGTATGTTTTTCATATTTGCTGGTTTCTTTTTAAGCCGGATAGATTATTTTGAAGGAAAGACTTCTCTGGAAATTTGAAATCTTATCTGAAGTGTGATACCCCTCCTGCAATTGTAATGATTTTCCAACTTTAAAAAAGTTGTACAGATGTACAGGTCGGAGAAAAAGTTCTGAATCTGGTACAACTATACCACCCATCACAACACTTAAAGCCTTTTTCTGCGACACAATTGTGTGCCACACACTTTTGAGGGTTTGTCGTGGAAACAGGATTGTGTGCCACACAGTAAAGCCACTAGTTGAAACTCGCAGAAATAGCATTTTGCCTATTTTTTTGGCGGTTATTTCAAATATCTGAAAATAAAAATAGAACTCATGGAAAACCTCAATAAAAGAACTCCAGGCCTATTTCCATACCATTCTATACAAAAAGCATCATTAGTTTTAAGTCTATATGGTTCGAAAAGTAGTTAACTTTATTGTCTAGACACTATTTTGCTTCTTAATTTAATTTCCCGCTAGAATCGAGCTATAAAATCGACAATCACCTTGAAAGTTGTTTGTAGAATTTGAGCCACAAAGCGAGCCACAAAAATATTGTTGGTCGCGGAAACACACTTGTGGGTGGCACAAAAGACCGCGGAAACACTCTTTTTGAGCCACAGGTGACCCACAAACTGTTTGTGAGAGCACAGAAAAACGCCTTTAGACAGGCCAGAGCCAGGCCCAGGGTCTTGCCAGTCCAGTGTGAATATGCTTGGCTTTCACCCTAAACGCCACCAAATGTAAATTTTCTGTCAATTGCCCAACAGCATAGTCAACCTACTCAAAGTTAACAATACATACGTCAAAAACCCTTAGACTGTTGTGGTAAGGCCTGAAGTGCAAACAAATTTGCTCTCTAGCTGGATTGAATTTGGAATGTTTCCTGATGACGGTGTGGAAACAACACGTGCTTTGTTTAGTGTTGTTGCACACAAATTAACTCTTACTAAAGGCGTTTTAAATACTCCCACAAACCACAACTTATTGCCACATTTCAATCGTTACTGTGCGTTCCCACTGACGCGAATATTCGCAGAATAGCCCGATTATTCGTCGACCACAAATTTCGCGCCACAAAGCTACAAATTCGCTGCGATATTTCGGAGAATCGCTGTAGTTGGATTTATCCAACTACAGCTACAAAATCGCGCCACAAAAATCTTGGAAAGTGGATTTAATTTTTGGAAAAATGTTGTTAGCTGTCAAATTTCAGCCAGTTATATATGGAAAGACAGTAAGAAACACAAGCAGAGGCATCTGGTCCTAAATTACCTGAAAGCATAGGAGAAAGTTGCGGATGGAAGGAAGGTAAGATCACTTTGAGACCAACAGCTAGGCTAGAATGGCATACATACTGTAGTACTAAATACTGAAAGTTGACTGTAAATCATTCATCTTTAGAGCTGGCTTATTATGTATTTTGTCATTTTGGAGCATCTTAGCTGGGGTATGGTTACAACAGGGATGCGTGTAGGACTGTAGACTGTAGGTATGAGCCATGTCGTATGTGAGCTGCTGTGATAAAATCTATTCTGTGTGCGAGACTGATCCTACAGAAGCTACCTGGTGCCTGGTGTCCTCTGTTCACCTTTTCCTTTTTTATTTTCCAGCTCTGCAGCTAGCCAGCTGTGAAACTTGTAGCATAAGGTTTTTCTTTAATTCACAACTTTCTGTGCAAATTTCCTGGCTGAGTTGTTTACCCTAACCTAAATCAAAGGGTCAACAGATCAACTAGATTCTAGGTCAGCATTACACTATTTAATTTTTTTTAATTAGAAAAACTAATTGTAGGAGGGGTGTCCAACCTCGAACCTGGCCTAAAAAGGATGGAAGGAAATTTCAGTCAAGTCCTAACTGTCAAGAAGGAAACCCTGACTGACCCAGGACCTGTTTTACTGTAGAGAAGTTTTCTTGTAAGGTTTTCAGGCCAAGTTCGAGGTCATATAAATTCGAGGTTGGATACCCGATGAAAAATTTGTAGCCTGCGTAGTTATGGTAGTAGTACGAAAAAATTGCATGTAATACTATGTAATAGCAAAGAATACTATCATTTAATGTGCCTCAGACTGGTCCAATCTTATGTAGTAGTATCTAGTAGCATCCTGTCTTGACACTAGTAGCATCCAGTCTTGCTAATAGTAGCATATAGTAGTATGCAGTAACACGGTAGCCTTGAAGTAGAAGCATGTAGTATCATCGTTAGTACTGCATGCTAGTTTTTCGTATTACTTCATAGTACTATTCTGAGATAAATTTTTCATCGGGTACCGCTCCTGAAGAAGAAAACCCAACAACGTTGACTATAGGCTGAATTTAGGCCTAAATAATAAACAGAGACCTTTGGTTGTGGTAACATTATTCTTGCTGCTATTTGTGTTTGTTTTAGTCTAACTGTTAATCAGTTTATTGATAAAGCCTTATTTTGTATACGCTAAATTACTGAAGATTGTATACAGACACGTCAGGCGTTTGTAGGCTATGCCACATAGCTCAGCAGCGATGTGTTTGCCGGCAAGGCAATTCATTCTCATAGGCTAACCTGGTTGCGTCCCCTTTGGTGTTCATTATTGTGTTTTTGTTGAAAGTTTCCACTGCATTTGTTTGCCACTGATTATACCAGTTAAAGTAAATATACATGAAACATCTGTTATAATTAATTTAAATTTTATTAAAAGTAAAATTCCTCTGTGCTTGCAAAGTTTGTTGATAATATCAACTAATAATGTGGTTGCTACTGATTTAAATTTTATTTTCATTACAGGATGTTGGACAGATCAACTAGCCAAGGAGCAGCTCTGGTTTGAAGACAGTCAGAAAGGAGAAGTCTTCCTGAACATTTTGCAGTTTGCTCCAAACACTAGGTATTCTTCCTTTATCAGAGGCTACAGTCCTGGACAAGCTCAGTGATGCTTCTTAGAAAAGAAGTGATTGGCACTAAAGGGAACTAGCCTATTTAATGACTACAACGACAACAGCAGGATTTTCTTTGGCGTGAGGAGGCCAAACATCATGATTAGTTTATCAAGAAGCTTCTCAAGCTGAAACCACTCGAAGAAGAGATTAAAGATGTAAGAACAATCCGTTTGAGGAACATTGAAACTAAACCAGATTGAAAATGTGGTAGAGTGTACCAAACTTCGAATAAATGAGAAGTTTTTTGTTCTGTTTAAGCAGAATGTGGTACCGTAGCAATCTAAAATTTGGCGAAGAGTCAGTTGATGGCCACTTGCTTCCAGTTTACAGCAAGTATTGATGATATAGGGCCATGCTTTAGGTTTCGAGAGTGAAATTACTGAGCAGACAGATAAGATAATGAACTCGGACCCTAAAGGTACAGACAACTTTAGTACTGATGGTCTGTTTCAATTAAGTGTATCTGATCAACAGCATTTACTGGATTCAGATCACAACGGTTAATAGAGTTTCAACTGCATTGTCTAGTAAAAGGCAACAGGAACAGCTAGTGACAAATGTGTAAGTATACTAATGAGTATACTAAATGGGAGCTGAAGTGGCTGCAATTAGCTGACGCAGCTTTTGATTTTTCAGTGTTGCTTGCCTTTTACAGCTTTCAGTGTGGGTGCAAGCTTAGGCCTCTTTAGTGAACCTACTGATGTACTAAGATGGGTATTGGAAGACAGCTTGTGTAACATCGAATAGAAGACAGTCATATGTTCGACTACTGCAAGGGGGAGTCATGGAATTAAGCATTCAAGTTATTATACTGTTTTTGTTCCAAGTTTATAAGTAAACCTGACCCTTTGCTTAGTTTTCGAAACCCCGAAGGAGTGTACTTTTTTCTATTTCTACAAACAGTAACTACTAGGCTGATTTCTCTGCATAAGTTCAAATCCTGTGCAATCATACCTATAGTCGTGTCCACAAAATTACAAAAAGTATATTCGGAAACAAAAAATTATGTACGTTTTTTTCAAGAATCAGGGGATTTTCCATTTGTGTTTAGAAGGATATTTGCAAGTCAGAATCGGAATCAGCGTAGTAGGTTAGCTGGTCGTAGTAGGCTAACAATACAAACAGGAATTCCAAAGCCACGTTCGATTCATCAACAGTTATCTATTATTATCGACGACCAGCCGTAGATGTCGTTTTATTCAACTACGGTGTAGCGCTGTTGTTGTTTTATTTAAAGCTGTAGTCGTAGTTACTACTTTTTCGTTTTATGATGTCCATCGAAGTTCTAGCGATGATGGAAATCGTTCGTCTGTTGTCGTTCGATTTGTTCGACGAAAAATTTAATTTCCGTTGAGAATGGCGTCATTTTCCGTGAAGAAAAACGACTATTGACAATTTTAGGATAACGTAGGTGGATGACAGTTGGTGAATCTAACACGGCTCAAGAGTTCAAGATGATATTTGTAGATGGTCAGCTTCATGACTTCTTTGGCCCTCGCTTGATTCAACTATCCACCCTTGACTCAGGTAGAGTGGTGGATAGACCCGCAATCCATCGTCAGAACCATTTCCCGAGATTGAGAATTTCGTTTTCATATTTTTATTATCGTACTGTCTTCGGTCCCAGACTAATGAGTAAAACCCGCATTTTGTTATTTTGAATTATTTGCCACCTTTTGTAGCTGAACCCAACCGTCGTGTGGGAACCCTGTTGCGATTTTGTAGCTGCTACAAAACTACAGCGAAAATGTAGTTCCGCACCCGACTCCTCTGTGTGAACGCACAGTTAGAATACGTACGACTCCGAGGGTTCTACGTATTAGTACGATTGGCATCCCGGTATTCCCGTTCGCTGTTTTTCTTCTGTTAAATAAAAGGAAAGGAAGAAGGAGAATCACAGCTGTTATGATTTTGGTTTATTAATATTTATTACTTCTTATTTAAACCCTAATTTCAAGATTGCCTGGTTCCAGTTTACTTGGTAGGCTGATAGATGACAGTCAGGTCTGTCCACACACAGATTTTTGGATACCCTAGTCTAGACCAAATGCTGGGTATATACAATCAGATCAGTATACAATATTTGGCAGAGCCTTTGCCTAGCGCTGGTTACCCTATGCCAAACACTGAAGAGCTGCTGGCATCTTAGCTCTGCTACTTCACTGTATGCGTACTCTCGCTGTTCCCCGAGGACTCGTCGGGGAATCGAAGAGAACGGCGAGAATAGAGGGAGTCACTCCACGGACTCCGCGTACAGAAACAGCGAGAACACGGACAATGCTTCCAAAATTGATTTTGTTCGAATAAGAAATAGGCAGTTGACGACAGGTTGACGAAATTAGTCTGGATCCACATTATTTTTGGTTTTGTTTATTCTGATTATTTTAATTAATTTTACATTGCACCAATCAGCACCTATACCAGCAAAAATTGATTCCCCTCGGAATCTGAAAGTGAGTCCTTTTTGATGACGGGGATGATAATCGGAGCATTCCCTGTCCGTGGGGACTCGCGAGAATACCAGGAGTGAGTCCCCGGAACAAACAAAAATGCGGGGACTCCTCAAGTGGAGTCCTTGGGGAATGGGGAGAATACGCCTTATGATCCTTGTATGGATGAACCCAAATTCTATTCTGGGTTATGCAGAGCCAATCAGACGGCTTGGTAGGTTTCATCAGCAGGCTAAGGAAATTAGCGTCACCAGGGGTGCTACAGGTAGCGTCAAATGTTCAAATAATGTATACAACAGATATGTTAGCTATGACTACGTTCCTCCCAAAGTTTCCCTCAGGATAGCGGTCAATTCGAGGGGATGGAGTCTCATCCGGTAAAGCAAATAATTAGAGGCCTTGGGGATGTGACAGCCCCAGATATATAGCGTCAAATATTTAGCTTTGTTGGAACCTGTAGAAACAACTTTTATTCCAAAGAACACAGTTTTAGAAGGAAGGCTTATTGTTAGTTTGAGGACAAATACTTGAACTTGAGAAAGCGTTTGGATTTTTACGATTGTCATGTGGCTAATAAGTTGCCCCAGAGTGACGACTGTCTATCGTCAAAGGGGTGAAGTTTGGCAAATCAAACGGGAAACCAGCGGTAGATAACCCAAACAAGAAGAAGCTGAACTTAGCCAGGATTCCTGTCAACCAAGTCAGACGAAATCAAGATCTTCCAGCACCTATTTGCGATCCTGCGAGTGTGTGACCTGATCGAAAAGGTCTAAGAAGCCAACAGCGCATAACAGCGGCGCTAGCAACACCTAGAATCCATTGACGAGGAAGAAGCCTGCATAGGCATTGGGCCCTTTTGGCGTATTCTTGGAACATACTACTACCGAAGGAATTAATTATTCAAAGTTTCTAGTAGCCTTGAATAGGCCGCTGCTACTATTCGGTTTACGTCTGGTTTACATAAGAGGGTGGGTTTCCTAACAGCTTCACAGGAGTCCTAATGCCAGATGAAGCCACACCGCAAACCAGTCTATGGATGAAATCCCTGTCAAAATCTAATCCAGTCTAGACATGTCAGGTAGTGCATAACCATATACGTCTACCACATCTAATCTGTCTAATGTGACAAACATCTGACTTTTTTTATACACTATATCATTTTATTTCATTCCCTGCATTTTGGTTTGTCCCAGGGACTCACTCCCAGTATTCTCCCCACGAACAGGGAATGGTCCGATCATCATCAACATCATAAAAAAGGACTCCCTTTCAGATTCGGAGGGGAATCAGGTTTTGCTGGTGTTGGTGCAATTTAAACTTAATTAAAACAATCAGAATAGACAAAACCCAAAATAAAGTAGATCCAGATTAATGTCGTCTACTTTATATTTGTTTGTCGAACAAAATCCATTGTGGAAGCATTCCCTGTCTTCTCGCATTTTTCCGTACACAGAGTCTGCATGGAGTGACTCCCTCTGTTCTCGCCGTTCCCATAGATTCCCAGACTAGTCCTCGGGGAATGGGGAGAATACTCCTCTAGTCATGGGTCCACTTCTAGTAGGGGTAGAACATCTGCCCTTTGTCCCGGTCAGGAAAGAGAACGGAGAAAAGAATTGACCATCAAAGCAACTTCTGCATTCTGCAGATTCACTGAGCTTTCCCCATTCTCTATTGTAACAAAAGGAGAAAAAGAAGAATGGGCTTCATCTCAATAGTCATGAAATGTGATATAAGAGAATTAAGATCACAAACTCAACTTTTATTTTCTTGATTCTTGATAACGTTACCCCCATGTTCCACCTCTAGCATCCTTCCAGATGAATTCTCCCATTTTCCATGTAGCCTATTACTCCTAGCAGAATTTCTGCGGTCTTGTATTTGCTCTTCTATTATATGCTGTGATGCATCCAAAATTAGGAAAAGTTGATGAAGAGGTTGAAGAAGCTTTATTTGTCTCTCATTTTAGCCACAATTTAGCGATCAGTGCAGGGTCAGCTAGAATACTATTCTAGCCCAATTCCTTCTTGTTTCAAAGTGCTGTGACATAATCAAGGAGGTTTGGTGGACTATGCCAAATTCGTTTTCAGGATCAATTAGGGTATAACAGTGCTAGTATCATGCCAGTACACAGATTTGCTAATCGTTATGTAGTTAGGCTAATTGCAAGATTAAATATTAACTCTGTAGCCACTAAGATGTAATGTGCACTTGCCAAAGAAAATTCTGGTTGTGCTCTGTTGCAAACATTTTCTAGACAGGTACAGTACCGGACATAACTTAAATACCTAGCATTCATGCTCTAGCGTACCTTAAAACCAAATATCCATGCAATAACTCATCTTTGTCTTTTGTCATATCAATTTTTTTTCTCATCTTCTTCTGAGATTCACTCCCGTAAAAAAATAAACAATCCTCAGATACAGTGGAGCACAGATCTAAACGAATTAGAATCAGCTCTGCCAATTTAACTAGTAGCGTGCTGTGATATTCAAATCCTGTTCCAGAGTGTTCTTCGACAGTGAGTGCGGAGTATTCCCGAAAACCGAGTTCGTCTTCGACCTTGAGCTGCCCCTTTCATTTACACCAAATAACGCCGGCAGAGAAGTCGAGAACCTCACACTTGTACCTGTTTCGGTGAGTCTCTGATTTACTGTAGTTACTCTTGTGAACAATGGTGTGAAAATGTGTGCAGCGATGGGTAGAATAGTAACTGAAATTTCATCTTCATTAGCCTCTGAATGGTTACTTACTTATTACCTCTACTGCCATGTCCGTCTCACCTCGCTGCCAGATTTCTGATTATAATACTTTCTTCAGGTTCATCCTCTTACTGTTTCCTTTTAGATTTTCGTTTTATGGTTACCTTTCTGGAATTCTTTTTGGGGAAAGTGTAGATTCGTTTTCGGCAACACTATTGTCTTCCCCTTAATTGTGCTGATAGCAAGTGCGAGTACCCTCCCATCTTTTCAGGAACTGCACAGCAAAGTCTTCCCTTTCAATGTTCTGTCAAACGCTTGGTAACCTATGCCAAATGATAGCTACCTGTGTGTGCATTAACTCTAACCTACTCCACTATATCCTAATAGGAATTCTGACTGGTTGATTTCTAACCTTCAGTAAACCATCGATGTTTTATTCAGTTAGGGTATCTAGCATCAGGCATAGGGTATGCCAAATGCTGGATAGACCGAGCTTTTGGCACACAGTTACCCGAAATCAAGGGTTTGTGTAGATTGGGCTATGTTCTGTATGAATGGCCCTAATTATTCCCTAGTTCAGTAAACATCTAATCCTATTCTCTTTTTACAGGAAGTAATCCCATCATTTGTACTCAGAGATAAAAACAACAAGCTGGATAGTCAACAGTCACTCTCGCATGGATTTATCACACCAGAAAATGGTAAGAAATGAAAAGTCTGTTAACTAGAACTGATTTACTCCGCCACCTTTAATATACAGTAAACTTGCATGCAACTGAAATGAAAGAAGTCCTTGCGAAGCGGATAAATCTTATTGCTGTTGATGTTAAAAAGGCTTTCGATTAGATCAGGCATTCTAAACCTTTGGATAAGTCATTGGCAAATGTAACATAGAACATTTTTAGGAAGAATCGTCGCTAGTTTGATATCAGATAGGATGCAATGACTAAATATAATCAACCTATTCCGAGTGTCTCACACAATAATTTAGGTCCTTTATTGTTTCTCGTCATGGATAATGAGCTAGCAAGTTCATTTTCTGACCTATAGAAGTACGTGGATGATCTCTCGCTTGTTGAGATTGGCCGGAGAAACCTCAAAAGCTCTATAACATGTGCCTTCGCTCGGTTAAGCTTCTGTCCCTGCCGACAAACTAATTCTATCCTTTTTTCGTCCGGCCTATTCAGGCTGTAGCAACCTCTAGCGTATCGGAGTGTCGGTGCTTCTTATTTTCATGGTCGTTCTCCTAATTTCCGTCGTTCTGTTTTCTCTTCTCTTGACTTCAGACTAAGAGAAGATTGTGGACACATGTATACTCCAGTTTGCTCTTGTCCTAACTTTAGTTCTTGTCGGTAGATTGGAAATTGGTGCAGGAAATAAGTCGGTGGAAGTATTCAAGCAATCAAAAACGGACTCCTGCTTTGGACAGAATACGAGCCTGGCAGCGTGCAGCAAAATAAAAATCAGGATTTGTTCAACCACTCAGAAACACCTTTGGTCTATAACGTAAGTGGAGGGATAACTATGAGTTCGCAAAAGTTGTCAGTCTGTCCGTCCGTTTATCAGCATGATAACTCTCGAAGGGAATCAGATATGTTGATGAAACTCTGGTCGAGGAATCCGGAATCCGGCAAAAACCTGAAAATTTGTCAACAAAAAAGTGTAATCTCAAGTTGATTAGAGGTTCGATTTAATAGAGAAGCATGCTGAATCCGAATACGAAAACTATTCTCTCCGGACAAGTAGACCGCCGGAATCCGGCCAAAACCGGAAAATTTGTTAAAAGTAAAATTTTTATATGAATTTTATTAGGTGTTCGATTTACGGGGAAGAAGATATGCTGAAATCGGAAGATTTGTTAAAAGTTGTCGTTTTATCTGAAGATGATTAGAGGTTCAACATAGGGGTAAAGAGATACGCTGAATACGTTTTTGAACTTCAATTTTTTGTAAGACATGTAGTTTGCCCGGAATCCGGCTGAAACCGGTAATTTGGCAGAAGTACGGCGGGAACCTTCGTCAAAGTAGATGTGACGCAGGCTGTAGGGGTAAACACACATGCTGAATCCATATTTGAACTTGGTCTTCTCAGATGATTACCATTTGCCTTAATCTGTTTCTATATTTTATTAGTTAAGTGCTCAAGGAGTCAGGCGAAGACTGGACCTCTATAAGACCCGATTGTCTGGATCAAATATTAGATTTTTGGGATCCCATCGAAACCTTTGGTCTTGTTTATCTTTAGTTAAGTCTTAAGTAAAAGTTTTACGTGAATTTCATTAGGTGTTCGATTTACGGGTAAGAAGACGTGCTGAATTCATGTATGACAATCATTTTCTACCCGGACACATAGTTAGCCACGAATCCGACTGAAATCGGAAAATTTCTTAAAAGTTGAAGTCGTATCTGAAGTTAATTAGAGGTTTGACATAGGGGTAAGGAGATATTAAATTGTTGGGATCCTATCGAAACCTTTGGTCTTGTTAATCGCTAAGACCAGTCCTGCCTGCTTGTCCCGGCCTACCATACAGATTCTGCTATGTAAAAGTTTCCTTGGTTCCCGTTAGATTGTACAGCTATGAGAAAACGTATTTTGCGCTTCACTCCCTCTGCTTTGGAGAGAGAAAATTGACTTAGTTTTTGGGGGCAGAGGAAATTTAGTGACAGAAGTACTTTATCTGTCGAGAAAGGTTTCCCCAATACCATACCAGACAGTGGATAAAAGTGACCCCAAATAATGTTGTAATCCATGAACCTTGCAACTAACTAAGTCCCTGACAGCTTTTTTGGGCCCATTACTATTTTTTTTAAATAGTCTTTGATTACGAGAATTTGTTATAGACCTCATTATAGGGCCTTGATACAACTTTAATTATTTCCGTGTCCCTTGCCTTGGATGACAATCTTGGCAAGATTTGCATAAACGTTCTCCGGACGGGTACGCTCTTCGGAAACAATGGCAATACGTCACGTAAAGAGAAAAAACTTGGCAGACGTAATAATCAGTTTCTTGCTTAAGGAGATATTTAAAGGCGTCCTTTAAATACCATCGTAAATTTTGCACTTCTATTTAAATTAGCATTTTCAGTTAGTTATACTATGATCATGTTGTTTAATTAATTAACTACAAAAGCAACCCTAGTCTATCCAAATAGCAAAGCTACAAAATAACTTATGGGGTCCTTGATAAGTTAAGACTGAAGATGACATAAGGTAGCCTACATATCTTTCATGGTTCAAGCTACCTTATCTGACGAGGGATGCTTCTGAAGCGTTGCTCGTTCGAAATGTCGAAAAAGCCTCTATATTTTCTGTGATTGGGTCGCCCCAGAAAGGGGTGCTTTTTCAGTTTACTGTCGTGTTGCTTCAGACCTTCACAATGTTGCTGTAATATTTTCCTTCTTCGTTTAACTTGTAGGTAAACGAAAGCGGAGTCATGGATCGTCATCTCCGTTGCTCCCGAAACCTCGTACGGTAGTTTGTACCCACCCTGCGGCATTTCACTGATTCTTACGTTTGCCGCGGTTGGCTTTTTCGAGGCTCAGATCCTGAACCTTGTCACCATTACAACTTTACTGGATTAACCGGCAAGGCCTCTTACGCAGCCGTGTTATTTTTATAAATTGATCGTGATTTATCTACCACGAATCTACCACGAAGTAGACTATCAAATGTTCATAGATAAATTCGAAACACAAAGTCGTCCCAGTAAGATCCAACGGCGTGTTATTAGGAATAGTTATCACTACACGCGCCCGGTGAGATTATTTTGCTCATTTTAGAGAATATTTTTAAATTGTCCCTCCTTCTTTTTCAGGTGGACAAGGGTGAAACAAGACGAATTAATCAGCTTCCACAACGGAATGTGCGATTTATCAACTCCGTTCAGCACCTTGCTTCTGGGATTCCACAGACGTAGAACTGAAAACAGTCGATGCCTAGTGTTTTGAAGTAGCCATTTTTTACCTCCGAATGTTGGTAGAGCATTAGACAAAACCAGACGTAAGATCGCTAAGGTCTACGGTTCCTTCTTTTGTATGTCGTGGGATTATGGATCAATCGTGACATGATTAGTGATGCATTGCTGCATTTGCAGAATCCGTGGTAGCCCTACGACCAAAAATAAACTTTATATTCAAGCAAGAGGGTTTGTCCCCGCTGCTATTCAAAGTCGCCGGTTCGTCCGACTAATTATATGGCAAAGCTAGACAGTCAGACCTCACAACGATTACGATATTGGAGCCTAGGAGTAAATCCAAACGAGAGTCAAAGGAGAACACCAAATTCTAACTAAATCCGCCTGATCTACTCTACCCGGAGATGCTTGCCAAGTTTTTTTTTTTCCGCCCATCGCGTACAGAATTTTTTTAGAGAGATTTAATTTTTAATATGTCTAAATTAATTAACGGCAGATTCGACAAACTGAATGGATTTCATAAAATGTATTGGCCCTCCGCCATCATAGTTGCACACTTTCAAGCTTGTTCAATCGTGTTTCTGCAATTCTTTGTACAACTAGAGTTTTGCGTGGACTCAACAATAATCTCACCGAAGATTCGGCTAATGCAGAATCGACTGATTAGCTTCAAGTCGCGACATCTTTCTCAACACCGCTTATTCGGTCACTCTGAATACTTGTGTGATCCCAAGAGGCGAAAGTGTACTGTGATTGTAGTGTAATCGTACTAATAATCATCCCCTACTGGCAGTGCATGTTGAGCCCGTGATGCTGTATATTATCGACATACACTCCCAAACGGAAACGTGCAGCCCTGTGTTTTCAGATTTTTGTGTATACCAGAGCAAATTTTCAATTTACAGTTTACAATAAAAGTTTGTTTCTTGCTAGTTTTATTGGTTCTTGGTCTGGAACTCCAAGGAATACCACATCTGGGAACTGCCCCATCCCTCGAATTTCTTCAGAGGGAACTCGCTTGCGGTATTTCGGCTTCCTAAGACTGATGTAGCCTGCTTAGTAAGTTTGCTGTGCGAATCTTGCGTTTCGAACTGAGAACTCGCAGTTGAGAAAATTGAATCGCGTTGGCCTCATGACGAAGGACTACTACTCCATACTCCTGACTTTTTTCCTTCTTTGATGAATAGGATAAAATTAGAGAAAAGCCCACATTGAAAGGAGAAGAAACTGACTTCAGTGGTTTTCAGAATGCACAACCCTTCTTTTTCTAAGTAGCGAATGTCAAATTTGCTAAAAGCCAGGCTTCATCTTCCAGATTTTTTTCTTCCGGATTCCAGACAGCATTTTTGGTCTGGAAGGTGAACCCGGCCCAAGACGTCTGTAAGTCCGGGCTGTCGGACATTCCGGATGAAATGGAAGGTACCATAGAGGGAACCGGTCCGAGAGACAAAACAAAAATGCAAATGTAGGAAGAAGCGAGAAAGTGATTGGCAGTTGTGACTGGGATGTAATTTGTATGAGATATTTGAAGTGGGAAGGGACCTCTAGGGAAAAGGTCGAAGAAGAGCAAATCAGCCGTCATCGTTATCATAAAAATTCACTACGCGGAAGCCTCGGGACATCTGTAAGGTCCAGTCTGGGTTGAAGCGAGCGAGACAAAGCTGCGCCATCTAGGTCAATCATTCGCAAGAAGGAACTGATTATAGGTGACGCTAGCAATCCGAAATAAACTAATGCTTTTCAGCAAGTAAGCCTTGAAACAGGCTGGAATCTTTATCTTGTAAACAGTACAAAGGCAAGTCATCTAAACATTATTCTGTATGGCTTTGCTGTTTTCAGGCTTACAGTTCTCGGTAGCTCAGCATGCCTCCAGGAGCCATCTAGTGTTTTTTTTTTACGCCGAACTCACAAAACGTGCTCTACGGAGGGTGGGGGGGGGGGGGGGGTACGAAGCCTACAGTTGAAAAGGCTATCTATTGGAGGTCAAGGACAGCCCACAAGACCAAAAATCAAAGCTCCTTTGGTTTACTGATGAAAGAGTTTCATGGCTAAAATGTATCCCATTAGCCGACTTGGTCGAGACGAGGACACCAACCTTGTCCATGAAGGAGTCTTTTGCGTAAAAAGTCGTTCCAGCACGTAACTATATAGATAGCAAGCCAGCGAGACAGATTAGAGAAAATATGACCAATGTTAGGCTACCCCCCCCCCCCCCCCCTCTGTTCAGAGTGTGAGTCTCAGAGGTGTTTCCCTCACCTCGTTAATTAAGTGACGCGGGATACCCATGACTTCTTAAAAGTTG
>JAKZAP010000003.1:1553569-1744555 GCA_023053575.1 Branchinecta lynchi | reverse complement strand
GCTATATCAGATAGGACGCAACTGCTAAATATAAATCAATCTATTCCGAATGTCTCCCGGGTTTTTTTATGGAGTACCGCAAGGTACAATTTTAGGTCCTTCACTGTTTCTCCTCCTGGCAAGGAGTTCATTTTCCGACCTGTGGAATTACGCGGATGATCTCTCGCTTGTTGAGATTTGTCGGAGAAACATTAAAAGTTCTGTAACATGTGCCTTCGATCGGGTAAGCTTCTATCCCGATATGGGGCTCCTACCGACAAACTAATTCAATTTTTCTTTTGTTTTGTCTGGCCTTTCCAAGACTTTTGCCATATGGCATTTCGGAATCAGTTCACTTGTACCACAGTTGGCATTCTTGCCATGAGCAAACATTGTTCCTTGTTTTTTTCCAGTCTTTTTTTTTCAGCCGCTTTCCATGATCGTTGCCAGGTATGACAACCTTGGTAAAATTTGCACAGCAGGTCTCCGGATGATTATGCTCCTCGGAAACAATGAACGGGAGCATGATACGTCACATAAAGAGCGTGTTCCAGACCACTTATTTTAGTTACTACGCATGACGTCACGAATTTTGGCTTTTTGGCGTCAAGGCTGAAACGTATTTTTATATTTTCGGCAAAATATCATGAGACTGGCTAATCAGGCAAATCAGGTGACAGATATTCGCAGTTACCACGTGTGCTACGCAGGCTACGCCCCCAAGCGTGGTAAGCAAATAGTTACAATCAGTTACTATTTCGAGAAAGTTGGAACGGTCAGCGTAGTAACTTTTCACGAGGTTAGAACGAAAAGAGTAACTAATAGTTACTATTATTAGAAGCGTGGAACACGCTCAAAGAAAACAAGCATAGCAAGCGTAATAATCACTGTATTGCCAACAAAGGAGATAGATACACTTACGAAGTGAAGAATCTCGGGAATGAGAATGGATGGAAATACTACTGAAGTAGAATGTATTGCTATCATAAGTACGACGTTTCCTTTAAATACATCATAAATTTGTTACTACTATCTAAATTAGTGCCTTATGCTCATGATGTTTGCTTAACTAACTATAATAGCAAACCTAGCCTATCCAAATAGCAAGCTATAATATAACGTATGACGGTCCCCGATAAGTTGAGATTAAACATGACACAAGGTAGCTAACTTATCTTGCATTGGTCAAGCCGCCTTGTATGATGAGGGATGCTTATGAAGCGTTGCTCGAAATGTGGAAAAGCCTCTATATTCTCTGTGATTGGGTCGTCCCAGAAAGGGGTACGTTTTTTAGTTTACGTTTACGTTTTTGGGATCCCAAAACGTAAGTGGAGGGATACCTATGACATCGCAAAAGTTGTCCGTCTGTCCGTCTGTAATCACGATAACTCTCGAAGGGAATGAGATATTTTGATGAAACTTGGTGTGAGGATTCGTTGGGTCGTCGGACCAGTCGAGTTCGTAGATGGGCTTTGTAGCCCGACATTTAGGGGTGGGGGAGGGGGTTTAAATTAAGGGGCAAACAAAATATTTTGAAACAGCTAATGTGATAGTCGATTATGGGGTAAGAAGACATGCTGAGCACGATGGTGAAAATCTTGTGAAAATCCGATGACAAAAACATTTTGTCATCGGACGAGTAGTTCGTCCGGAATCCGGCCAAAACCGGAAAGTTTGTTAAAAGTAAAAGTTTTATTTGAAGTTGATTAGATGTTCGATTTAGGGGTAGGAAGACATGCTGAAGGCGATGGTAAAAACCATTTTGTCATCGGACGAGTAGTTCGTCTGGAATCCGGCCAAAACCGGAAAGTTTGTTAAAAGTAAAAGTTTTATTTGAAGTTGATTAAATGTTCGATTTAGGGGTAGGAAGACATGCTGAAGACGATGGTGAAAACCATTTTGTCATCGGACAAGTAGTTCGTCCGGAATCCGGCCAAAACCGGAAAGTTTGTTAAAAGTAAAAGTTTTATTTGAAGTTGATTCGATTTAGGGGTAGGAAGACATGCTGAAGACGATGGTGAAAACCATTTTCTCGACGGACAAGTAGTTCGCCAGAAATCCGGCCGAAACCGGAAAGTTTGTTAAAATTCTAAGTTTTATTTCGAGTTGATTAGATGTTCGGTTTAGGGCAAGAAGACATGCTGAACACTTATGTGAAAACAATTTTCTACCCGGACATGTAGTTCGCCCGGAATCCGGCGAATACCGGAAAGTTGGTTAACAGTAAAAGTTTAATTTGAAGTTGATTAAATCTTTTATTTATGGGTAAAAAGACATGCCGAACACGATGGTTAAAATCATTTTCTCGCTGGAGAACAAGTTCGCCCGGAATCCGGCCAAAACCGGAAAATTTGTTAAAAGTAAAAGCTTTATCTGAAGCTGATTAGATTATATATTTAGGGGTAAGAAGAGACGCTGAGTCGGTATATGACAATGTTTTTTTACCCGCACATACAATTATTCCGGAATCCGTTGTAACCGGATTTTTTTTCAGTCAAACTTTTATTCAAAGTTGATTAGATGTTCTTTATAGGGATAAGGAGATACGCTGGTTTTGTTTCTGTTTTTTTTTTTTTGCTGGACTAGTAGTTCGCTCGGAAATCGGCAGGAAGTCTCGGTCAGTATCGTCAAAATAGATATGGCTTATAGAGGTATATCTGAACTTGGTTTTCTCTGATGATTAGCCTGTCCAAGACTGGATCTGGCGAAGACAAGACTCGATTGTCTGAATCAAATATTAGATTTTTGGGATCCCATCGACACCTTTGGTCTTGTTTAGTTTACTGTCATGCTGATTCAGACCTCCACAACTTTATTTATACAGCTATTATTTTCCGTCTTCGTTTAACTTGTAGGTAAAAGAAAGCCGAGTCGTGGATCCCCTTTCTTACCGTAGTTCATACCCACCCTGCGGTATTTCACTAATTCTTACGTCTGTCGCGGTTCGCTCTTTTCTAGGCCACTACCCCGAGTCTTGTCACCATTATAGTTCTACTGGATAGACCGGCAAGACCTGTTACACAGTTGTCCTGCAGTACGTTGGATAACAGCTAGAAGCAGCATTGTTCTTTTCGTAAATTGATCACGATTTATCTACCACGAAAAAAGCTATCAATGTTCATAGACAAATCCGAAATGCTAAGTCTCCCAGTAAGATCCAGCGGTTCGTTATTGGGGAATGCATAACTTATCACTCCTCTCGCCCGGTAAGGTTGTGATGCTCATTTGAGAGAATATTTAAACTAACCCTCCTTCTTTTTCAGGTGGACAAGCGTGATACAAGAGAATTAATCAGCTTCCAGGAAAGAATCTGCAATTTGTAAACTGTGTTCAGTGCCTTGCTTCTTCTGGATTCCACGGACGTAGGACTGAAAACGGTCGCTGCCTAGTTTTCAAAGTAGCCGTTTTTCCTCCGAATATTGGTAGAGCATTGACAAAATCAGCCGTCAAATCGCCACGGTCTACGGTTGTCGTGTGATTATGGAACAATTTTGACATGATTAGTGAGGCATTGTTGCGTTTGAAAATCCTTGGCAGGCATATGATCAAAGAAACTTTACATTCAAGCAAGAGGGTTTGTTCCTGCTGATATTCAAGCCGCTGCTTCGTCCGACTATTTATATGGCCAAGCTGTACAGTCAGAACTTACTACAATTACGATATAGGAGCCATGACCAGATCCAAAGGAGAGCCACCAAATTCTTACTATCTGCGTCATCTACTCTCTCTGATACCTTTGTGATCCTTAGAGGTGAAAGTGTTCTGTCCTGCAGTATATTCATACTAATAATTGTCCCCTACTGATAGTTCACGTTGAGCGGTGTTGCTGTATGTTATTGATTAACACTCCCAACCGGAAACGTGCATCCCTGTGTTTTCAGGTTCTGATTCTCCAGAGCAATTTTCAAGTCAAGATTATGTACAATAAAAGTTATTCCTGCGAGTCTCTCTTTCGTAGTTCGGCTTCCTGAAACTGATGCTTAGTAAGTTTGCTGTGCGAATCTGCGTTTGAACTGCTAGCAGGAGAGAAAACGTATCGCATGGCGACAGGTCCTACTGACGAAGGACTGAGGATAAAAATTGTGGAAAAACCCACAATAAAAGGGAAGAAACCGACTTCACCCTTTTTTTCTCAGTATCAGCAAATGTCAAGTTTGCTAAAAGTCTAGGCTTCATCTTCCAGATTTTTCTTCCGGATACCAGAAAGCCGTTCGTCAAGACGGATCTGAAAGGTGAAGCCAGGTCAAAAACGTCTGGAAATCCGGGGTGTTGGACACCCCAGATTCCGGATGTCTGGAAGGTACCAGAGAGGCAACCGGTTCGAGAGACAACAAATATGCAGATGTAGGAAGAAACGGGAAAGTGATTGACAGTTGGGCTGGGATGTAATTTGTAGGAGATGTTTGAACTGGGAAAGGGAATCTAGGAAAGGTTAAAGAATAACAAAATCAGCTGTCATCATTTCATGAAAATTCACTATGCGGAAGCCTGGGACGTCTGAAAGGTGAGGCCTGGGCTGAAGTGAGCGAGACAAATTAGGGCCATCTATAGGTTAGTCTTTGACATGAAAGAAATGAATATAGGTGGCGCTAACGATTCGAAATAAACTGATTTCCTTCAGCAAGTAAGCCTTGAAACTGGCTGGTATCTAACCTTACAAACAGTACAATGGCAGTCACATAAACATTATTTTGTATGGCTTTCCTGTTTCAGTTTGACAGTTCTTGGTATCTGAGTACGCCTTCAAGAGCCATCTAGCGACTTTTTTACGCCGAAATCACAAAACGTGTTCCACGAAGGGTGTGGGGGGGGGGGCGAAGCCTAAAACTGAAAAAAATATCTATTGGAGGTCTAGGATAGCTTACATGACCAAAAATCATAGCTCCTTTAGTTTATTGATGAAAGACTTTCATTGCTAAAATGTAACCATCAGCCTCTTTGGTCGAGGCAAGAACACGAACCTGTCATGAAAGAGTCTCGCGCTAAAAAGTCGTCCAGTATGTGAGCAGACAGATCGCAAGCCAACAAGACCGATTAGAGAATCTATGTTCCTAACCGATAAATTAGGCTATCCCCCCTTCCCCCAATTTTCAGAGTGCGAGTTCCAGAGGTTTCCCTCACTTCGTTAACTTAAGTGACCTATGACTTTTAAAAGTTGCCCGTCTATCACGACGATAACTCTTGAAGAGATTGAGAGATTTTGTTCAAACTTGGTGTGAGTATTCGTAGGGTCAAACGTACAGTCTAAGTTCACAGATGGGCCCGGAACCATATATTTTGGGGTGGCGAAGGGGTTTCGGCATTAAAGCACAAGTCTTACTAGAAATGATATTCCCATTGTGGAATAGGTCAGGAAAAGTGTTTCCCGAAAATACAATTACTTTCCACCAAAAATAAGCGATTTTCTTGATAGCGCTTGTCGACTCTATCCAGCACTCCTGCTCACCGACGCGGTGGTTGGGCACAAAACATTTGAAAACTAAACGTACCGTGATTAAGTGGGAAAACTAGCAAACAAAAGAAGTAAAAAACAGAAGATTCCCATATCATTATGTGTGACAGATTCTGATTGGACGTTGAAGATTCCGGCAAGCTTCACGTTGTGTGACGAGCAAAATTCGGCACGGCCGAAAAAGCGTTAAAAAGTCGTAGGCACGTAACGAAATAATGAAGAAAGGTCGGAATTTTAGAAGCTTAAAATTCCACAAGGGAGCTAGATATATTATAAAAGGCAGAATAAGCGAGATGGGTCCTTTAAGAGATGAACAAAATATTTGTTCAAGTTAATGCGACAGTCAAGTTAAGGGTAAGGAGACACGCTGAATCCTCAACTGAACTTCTTTTTCTCACCAGAAAAATAGTTCGTCTTGAATCCGGGAACAAGCGAAAGTTTGTGGATTTCTTTTTTTCTGATTTGAATTGAGGTTCGGCATAGGAGGTAAGAAGACATAATGAATCCATACATGAACTTCACTTTCTCACTGGACAGATAGTTTTACTGGATTCCAGTCAAACCAAAAAAGACACAGTTTACCGAGAAATACTATTTCTTCTCTCCTCAGGCTGATAGTCAAGTCGGGATCTTGAATGTTTAAGAATGAACCTGATTTTTTATATTCTTTTCGCTAAAAAGCCTTACCTTCACTGTCAAAAAAAATCTTGCAGTGTTTGCTACTGGGATTAACCTTATCTTTATTGAGATAAGATTATCCCTAATTCGGATTAATTCCCAAAAGAGATAAGATTAATCCTAGTAAAAAAAACTGCATCCTTATTCCGAGAAACTTTTTAGTGTTGTGGATCTGATTAATGGTCTATTACGAAGATTACGAGATCTGTCTGGGGGCTGGTAAAGAACGAACCTCTGCAATACTCGATTGTCTGTCCTAGAAAGATGAACAAATATTCCCCGTTCGGGTCCCATCGAAACCTATGGTCTTGTTGTATGTGTAAACGCCGATAACGTAAAGTCTTCACAAACAAAAGTTTTACCTTGATCATTCTTAGTACCAGTGGCACTTTAAAATCAGTACAAGAGCTTACAGACGGCGAGAACCCAACTGAAAATCCTTGAATCCACAGAGAAATGCTCGAAGAACTGCGAGACAACTATATAGCAGCTTATTTGGCACTCGAATACCTTTTCTACGCTTAAAAGTCCTCTCGTCGAGTAGCCGAGTAAAAAAAAATGCAGCCTAGTGCTTTCACGAGTTTCCTATCATATAAACATATAGTTTCGGATAAGCTTTTAATATCAAACACGTTACAAAATTTAAACTGGGCCTACCTCGAACTAGTCAATAAGCCTCGCTGAAGAAACAGGGGCTACGATCTGGCATGACACGGACGTTGCTATGTTAGAATCACAGAAAGCTCATCTGGTTTGATCCTTACGCGTCAAATAAGCCCCCTTTCAACTGAGCGAATCGGACATCCAGACATCAGATCCAGGGCATTTGCTCTTCCCACCCATCAAGTTTTACTGAAATCAGAACACTTCCGGTCTGCAAGTCCTCCCATCGAGTTCAGACATAGTCTGAACATCGGAATGACATACCTAGTCCATATGACCACTATAATCTCCAAGTTCCATCCCAACGTGTTTAGCAAATTTTCGGGACTCCCCCTCCAACTTCCCGACGTGGTCGGAGACAGTTTAGACAAGTGACTGTCACATCTAGAGAATTTGCTTCTACCACTCACCAAATTTTATTCAAATAGGAGCACTTATTGTATCCCTCTTAGACTACACCCCCACCAAACTCGGATCCGGCCGTGACCCAAAAATCGATCATCTAGGCCATACAAGTTTCATCCCTATCTTCTATCCGTATGTTTTTTTACCCATGTGGCAGACCTTACCCCCCCCCCCCCCCCCAAACATGATCGGATATGGATCGGATGACGGATGGAGACAGACCGACAGACATCATCGATTTATTTAGCATTTGTCGAAGTCCGCAAGTGCCCTAACAAGAATAGTCAAGTCAAAAAGCACTAATGAAACAAGTAACCTTAGCTCCCTCAAGGCTTCTCTATTCTTCATAACTCTTTCCACACGGAAGCACCAGCGAAACAAATAATGAAACTCCTTAACGCTTTCCTATTCGTCAAAACATTTCCGATTCATGAAAATTCTCTAATTCACTAATCACTGATAATGAAGCCTCCTTCACATAAAAGCTCAGTTCCGGTAAATTCGGGCGTCGCTTATCACGATAGATGGCTTTAAACAATTTTCAGATTTCCAAAGCCTCTGTAAAGCAAATAAGAACAAACTTCCGTGCCCTTTGTGCTCTGATAAACATCTGCTCACACACTGAATTCTCCAGCTTGACACTTGACACTTTTACTAACAAGTCCAGTCTTTGTGTTAGAAGAAGTTCACAGGTTTCGGAGCTTTCTCACAAGCTTCCCATTCACAGTTTGATGTACGATGTGGATATCAATGTCGCTGACCAGCTAAAAAAGACAAACTGTTACTTGGGAAGACACTAACTGACAGTAGAAGCTACTTCTTTTTCTCAAGGAAGTTTCCAGAGTTACTTGTTGGTTACATACGGCCTACTCAACCCTACTATCAGAGGTTGAATGACAACAAATAATCACTAAACGCTTTCTGTGAACATTTACTTTATACTGAGATCCCTCACAAGCACGACACCATCTGGTAATTTGTGTTTTTATTGCCTTATTTAAAACCATCCCGCAGGATAAAAGTTCTGTCTGAATTCACCAGCTATTTCCTTCAGGAAAGAAGCGCTTACACTCCTTAACCATGAACGTTTCTTCGGACAGAAGCTTGTAACAACAAGCCGCGACTTGCGGCCTCACAAGAGACTTCAAAGAAGAAAACCTTCGGTAAGATTTCCAAATAAACTAAAGGCGTTTTTCCGCGACACAATTGTGGGCCACACAGTCGAGCCACAAGCTGAGACTCGCGAAAACGCCGTTTCGTCTATTTTGGGCGGTAATTTCAATTGTCGGAAATTAAAATAAAATTCAGGTAAAATCTCAATAAACCGATCTTCAGGCTTTCGTCCTGTACAAAAAGGATCCTTATGTCTAAAAGCTAGTGAAAGTAGTTAATTTTTTTGTTTTGACATTATTTTGCTGCTAAACTTGAATTCCACGACAGATTCGAGACACAAAATCGACAATCACCTCGGCAGTTGTTTGTCGAATTCGAGCCACAACGGCAGCCACACAAATCTTTTTGGTCGCGAAAACACGCTTGTGAGCCGCACAAAAGACTGCGGAAACACTCTTTTTGAGCCACAATAGACCAGTGCCAGTGAAAAGGAATGGAAGATTCAGGTTGAGATAGTGTCCAATTCTTACTAAAATACAAATTCGTCTATACTTCAACAAAAAAAAATCCAGCGAGAGCAAGAAAACTGTGTGGCGAAGAGTTAAATAAAGTAGTTTTAGTCTGTCTTAGTTATTGACAATGACGGCGAGGCTGTTAGGAAATAGACCGTAAATAGTGTAGGCCTATACAGTGAGAAAACGCGGAAAATACAGTTATGAATTACCCGAGATGCAGTAGATCTGATCAGCCTTTATATGCCGACTGTCTCTTCCACGCGAGGTAAAGGTAGTAAAGTCACGCAATAGATAAACAAATATCTAGCTGCCGACTAAACACATGGATGCACATCCTTGTGTTAAATGCTATGTTGGATACAGTGAAGGACCTAAAATTGTACCTTGCGGTACTCCGTAAAAACAAGAGCTACGAGCTCATATGGCACTTGTTACGAGTAGGCACGGCTCGGTTATGTCAATGATATATCTAGTGTTTGCTAGGTGTCTTCCCACCAAGTTTCATCTCGATCCCTCCACTCATAGCGTTTTCCAATATTTCCGGTTCTCCCCTCCAGCTCTCCCCAAAAGTCACCGGATCCGGTCCGGATTTTAAGTCGGTCGTCTGAGGCATGAGGTCTTTCCAAATATCAAGTTTCATCGAGATCCGGTCACCCGTTCAAAAGTTATAAATACCTCAAGATTCCGGATTCCCCCTCCCTCCACTCCCCCAACAGTGCCCGAATCGGCTCGGTCATGTCAATGATTTATCTATTGTTTGCTAGGTGTCTTCGCACCAAGTTTCATCTCGATCCCTCCACTCATAGCGTTTCCCAAGATTTCCGGTTAACCCCTCCAGCTCCCCCAAAAGTCACCGGATCCGGTCCGGATTTTAAGTGGGTCGTCTGAGGCATGAGGCCTTTCCAAATATCAAGTTCCATCGAGATCCGATCACCCGTTCAAAAGTTATAAATACCTCAAGATTCCGGATTACCCCTCCCTCCACTCCCCCCACAGTGCCCGAATTGGCTCGGTTATGTCAATGATGTATCTTCACACCATGTTTCATCTCGATCCCTCAATCACAGCGTTTCCCAAGATTTCGGTTGCCCCCTCCAGCTCCCCCCAAAAGTCACCGGATCCGGTCCGGATTGTAAGTGGGTCGTCTGAGGCATGAGGTCTTTCCCAATATCAAGTTTCATCGAGATCCGATCACCCGTTCAAAAGTTATAAATACCTCAAGATTCCGGATTCCCCTCCCTCCACTCCCCCGACAGTGCCCGAATCGGCTCGGTCATGTCAATGATGTATCTAGTGTTTACTAGGCGTCTTCCCACCAAGTTTCATCTCGACCCCTCCATTCATAGCGTTTCCCAAGATTTCCGGTTGCCTCCTCCAGCTCCCCCCAAAAGTCACCGGATCCGGTTCGGATTTTAAGTGGGTCGTCTGAGGCATGAGGTCTTTCCCAATATCAAGTTCCATCGAGATCCGATCACCCGTTCAAAAGTTATAAATACCTCAAGATTCCGGATTCCCCCTCCCTCCACTCCCCCCCACAGTACCCGAATAGGCTCGGTTATGTCAATGATGTATCTAGTGTTTGCTAGGTGTCTTCCCACCAAGTTTCATCTCGATCCCTCCACTCATAGCGTTTCCCAAGATTTCCGGTTGCCCCCCTCCAGCTCCCCCCAAAAGTCACCGGATCCGGTCCGGATTTTAAGTGGGCGTCTGAGGCACGAGGTCGTTCCAAATATCAAGTTTCATCGAGATCCGATCACCCGTTCAAAAGTTATAAATACCTCAAGATTCCGGATTCCCCTCCCTCCACTCCCCCCCACAGTGCCCGAATCGGCTCGGTTATGTCAATGATGTATCTAGTGTTTGCTAGGTGTCTTCCCACCAAGTTTCATCTCGATCCCTCCACTCATAGCGTTTCACAAGATTTCCGGTTGCCCCCTCCAGCTCCCCCCAAAAGTCACCGGATCCGGTCCGGATTTTAAGTACGTCGTCTGAGGCATGAGGTCTTTCCAAATATCAAGTTCCATCGAGATCCGATCACCCGTTCAAAAGTTATAAATACCTCAAGGTTCCGGATTCCCCCTCCCTCCATTCCCCCCCACAGTGCCCGAATCGGCTCGTTTATGTCAATGATGTATCTAGTGTTTGCTAGGTGTCTTCCCACTAAGTTTCATCTCGATCCCTCCACTCATAGCGTTTCCCAAGATTTCCGGTTGCCCCCTCCAGCTCCCCCCAAAAGTCACCGGATCCGGTCCGGATTTTAAGTGGGTCGTCTGAGGCATGAGGTCGTTCCAAATATCAAGTTTCATCGAGATCCGATCACCCGTTCAAAAGTTAAAAATACCTCAAGATTCCGGATTCCCCCTCCCTCCACGGTGCTCGGATCGGGGAAGTGACTATTTCCAACTTAATCATTTGGGGTCCCTGATACGCTTGCCAAGTTTTATCGTCCTAGCTTATCTGGAAGTGCCCGAACTAGCAAAACCTGGACAGACCGACGGACGGACAGAAATTGCGATCGCTATATGGCACTTGGCCGAAGGGCAAGTGCCATAAAACCCGGGAGACATTCGGAATAGATTGATTTATATTTAGCAGTTGCGTCCTATCTGATATAGCCTAACACTAGCGACGATTCTTACTAAAAATATTCTACATTACATTTTGTAAATGGCTAGTCCAAAAGGTTGGCATGCTTGACTAAATTGAAAGCCTTTTTAAGATCAATAGCAATATGATTTATCCGATCGACATGGACTTTAGTTGCATGCAAACTAGGCTACTGTAAAGATGTATGGGTTCTTACCATTTTCTGTTGTAATGAATCCAAGCCAGTGTGATTGTGCAGCTTGTTGTTCTGAACTATGGAGACAAAATGACTGACATTGCTTCCTGTAAAGAGAGAACAAGATTAGTTATTTACTGAACTAGGGAAATAGGTCCATACATTCAGAATATAGCCTAGTCTACCACAACCTCTTGATTTTGGGTTAACGTATGCCAAAAGCTCGTTCTATCCAGCATTTAGCATAACATATGCCTATCGCTGGATACCCTGACTCAGCAAAACACTCACGGTCCAGTGAAGTTTAGAAATCACCTAGTCAAAATTCGTATCAATCTATAGTGGAGTAGGTTAGAGTTACGGTACCTACAGTGACTGGCGTTTGGCATTGGGTAACAAGCGTCTGACATAGCATCGAAAGAAAGATTTTCCTACGCAGGTCAGATGGGAGGGTAATATCAAGACCCGGAATCACTAGTAAATAACGGGAAGACAACAATGCTACCGAAAACAAATTTAACACTTTATCCGAAAAGAAGTCCAGAATGCTAACCGTAAGCTGCTAAAAGGAACAAGTAAGGGGATGCACCCAAACAAATGATCAGAATCGGAAATCTAGCAGGAGCTGGATAGGGCAGTAGAGATAACAAGTAAGTAACCATTCAGAAGCTAATGAAGATGAGAACTACTCTACCCGAGTCTCTACCCATCGCTGTTCACATTTTCACACCACCGTTCAAATTTCCACAAGAGGAACTACGGTATATCAGAGACCCACCAAAACATTTACAAGTTCAAAGTTCTCGAGTTCTCTGTCAGCGTTATCCGGCGTAAACGACGGGGACAGCTCTTCGAAGACAAACTCGGTGTTCGGGAGTACTCCTCGTTCGCTCTCGAAGAACAATCTGGAACAAGACCTGAATATCACTGCATGCTACTAGTTAGTTTGGTCATTAGATCTGTGCTCCAATATATCTCATACTTTTTTTTGTTTTTTTCTTACCGGCTCTCAATCTCAAAAGAAGACAAAAAAAACAAAACAAAATTTTTATTATGACAAAAGAGGAAGATGAATTATTGCATGGATATTTGGATTTAAGGCATACTTGAGCCTTATGAGAAAGATTATGGCTAAGTATTTAAGTAAAGTCCGGTACCTGTCCAGAATCAATAAGTAAAATATCGCTTTGATAAACTGAAAACAAGTCTGGTCATCACTGGTCAGTTCAGGCAAGGCATGTGGACGTAACAAATGCATCTCTTCCCATGTGAAATGAACCAAAATTTTCATCAACTTCCAAAATTTCAGTAGCTTTCTGCATATCGTAGGGTTCAGCGTTCAGTATCGTACTGAACCATGTACCAGATTTTATAAGTGAAATCAGGACACCGATTTAACCATCAGCAATCCAACCAGAATTTGTATTACTGGAAACACTCAAATACAACCCTATCCCGAAACATCAGAGAAGAACAAACAACTCTTAAGTTGTCTCTGTAAAGTGCAATTGCAGTACAAACAAGCCCTACTGTCTGGCAATGTTAAACTCCCTTGTGGAGCTGCCAGATAACAGAAAATGTTTGCAACAGAGCACAATCAGAATTTTTCATTGTTGATTGCAAATTACGTTTTGGAAGCTATAGCATTGAGATTTATCTTGCAATTACCTACACTGGGGTCAACAAATCTGTGCATTGGTATGCTCCTGGCATCGATAATACTTTAAATCTATCCTCTAAACCATTAAAAAATTTAGAACTTCCAAGACATGAATATCACATAGCTCACCAAATCTCCTTGATTATGTCCTCTCATCATGCAACAAGTCGGATTCTTCCCACAATTCTCTTTTTTTTGTATTTACTTACTATTCAAGAAGACGCTAATTCCCTTTTCTTGCATATTCGTCTGAATCAAGAATGTGAAAGGTTTTGCAATTCTGCAGAACTGAGAAGTTGCTTTGGTGATCAAGTCTCTAATCTCATTCTCTATTGTCCATTCCGACTGGTCAACAAGGGTGGATGTTCTGTATAAACATATTTATTTGTTTTTTTTTATCAAAGGCGAGAACCATGAAAAATCAAAAATGGTAATCTGTATGGGACTCCAGGCTTCACAAGTAACCCCGTGATCAAATCAGCAGATCCAGGATGGACACAGGATGTTACAAAGGTAAGCCCCACTGAAGAATGTGAATGCTTGTCAGGTGATCTCACATCACCAGGACCAAGGGTATTTTTGGCTTGCAAATTAGCAAGCCTCAAAAGCAAGCCCCCTTGATCAAATCAGCAAAGCCAGGGCACTACACAAGTAAGCACCATTGACAAGCATGCCTAGGCTAGCCGAGCCGAGTGTTTTCTCCGAATCGAGAAGGGGAAGCTTCTTGATTCTGCAGAATCAAGAAGTTGCTTCGCTAGTCAATTCTCAATCCTCCTTCCTGATTGGTCAATAAAAGGCAGATGTAAACCCCTCTAAGCAGGTTTTAAAGGGTGGTTAAATTAGTGTTTTCTAAAAAGCGAGAACAAAGAAGCAAGACGAGCTGTCTACAAGGACTGAAAATTGAGAAGCTATAACAGAGATCTGAGAATTCTATTGAACTACTGAACTATTCGGCTACAATTCTTGTTATTATTTTATGCCAGAGGCCACCGTAACAAGTAATTAACCCCTCCCCCTTATTATTCTGCTATTTTGGTGCCATAACTGTTACAATTTACTTGTGCTGGTCCCAAGCATCATAAGTGATACTAATTACTGGTTAAGCAGGAACTCTGGTAAGACTGATAACCTGTCTGTGTTGTTTTTATTTTCATCCCAGAGAGCCTTGTAACTAATCCACTTCACAAGTGGAAAATGATTTTGGCCAGTGAGAAGTTGTAAAGGTGCAACAACTTTCTATTTTTTTCTTGTGCCTTTATGCTTGGCAGATTCTGGCTTTCTTATTACTGGTGGATATCTTGGATTCGCTTTCCGAAAAGCAAACTGAGAATCCACTGAGTGCAAGAAAATACGAGAAGTCGGTGCGCCTCAGTTGAACATTTACAACTTTTCACTGACTTGCCAAGATCACTTTCCACTCATGAAGTGGCTTAACTTTCCAAGTGCTGGCGAAAACTAGCGGAGTGTAAGAAGAGCTCTGGAAAGAGAAGTGAGTTTTAGACAAAGTCGCTAAAACAGCTGGCGCAGAAGCTCGCAAAGCTTTCTAGACCGTCAGAACTGCCCTTAAAGAGACCAGACCCTAGCTCTACTTTGTCTTATGCAGAGCCAATCAGATCGCTTGGTTGGGCTCCCCCAGCTGGCTGAGTAAAAAAGATAACTTTACAAGGCTTACCACGGATAGCATAAGAGTTTCACTTTGATTGAATGCTGAAAATTTTGTAACAACTTTTCTTCAAAAGAAGTTATTGTTAGACTGGTTTAGATTTTGACCGGAAACCTGACCTTTCATCACCTTGGGGACAGTAGGAAGATCGAAAGTAGAGGATTTAAATCGTCACTTTACCATTTTTCCAACAATTTAGCCCTAGTTGTCAAAGCAACCATCAGGCGTCAGCAGAGGCCAAGTGCATTTTCATTGGGGGGGGGGGGGGGGTGCAGAGTAAAAATTTTACCCAATCTCTCAAAAATTTTACCGAATCCTAGAATCCTCTTTAAATTATGGAACAGAAAGGATTAGGTAGGAAGATCATCATCATAAGGTTTGAATGGCGTTGAGTTCCACTTCGTGTAGATCTCTTTCTGCCTTCTCGGTTGATTGGTGGTGGTTGTTTTTAACATTAATGGGCAGCATGAAAAGACGATAAGCCAACTATTAGGCGGCATTTTGACGAAGCCCACTGGAAGAATATATTGCCGAGCATGATTCCAGCAACAACTCTATCTATTAAAGAAAATAGAAAATTAAATCGAGTGCCCCAGGCTAAATTTATTCGGAATCCAGTTTTTTTTTTCCTGTAAGCTAAAACTTAACTGCTTCTCTTACACATTCTATCATTGTTTTGTGGATTAAATGTAGAGACTCTAAGAAGTTCCAAGAACCGGATGAAGGGACTTTCTGGCAGCAACATCAAGGGTAGTCTAGTCAATACTACCCATAATCAAATAAAGTGAGCAGCGCAGGCGAGATTTTATTTTGCTGGATTCTACCTTTTAATGTTTCGGAATCTCAATCCTAAAACCGGCTTAAAACCCTAGTCAAATGATGCGCCCTTCCAGAAAATAGAGAATATTACGAAAAGCGATGCAGGCGGAACTCTCGAAATATTTATGATTAGACTTTATTTTGGGGATCCAAATAAAAGTAAGGACTATCGATGAAATCATAGATCATCCCTTTTGTCCGCGACCAGTGCTTCACTCGACCTCTTACAAGTTTCGAGGTTCGTGGTAACTCCCGAATCCTGGCAATTATAATGAACAAATTACCGAATCCCAGTTGTTATTCCGAATAGTTCTGAACCGATAGCTAATTTGGGATTCCATGTAACAACAAAATCTCCATAAGTATACCAAATAGTTCTGGCATCAAAAAATTACCAGATGGTTTCAGTAAATTCTCGCACCAAATTTGTGATAACTACAGAATACTGGCAACTATACCGAATCCCGATTACGGAAGTTTTTCTTACCGATGGCCTATTTAGTATTCTGTACAACTACCGAATCCCCGTAAATATATCGAATAGTCGTGCTATCGAAAAAATGCAGAACCATTTTAGCAAAATTTTGGGCCTCTGGACCGAAATTTTCGGACCGAAATATAACCTTATTATAATTTTGGCAAAATTAAAAAAATTGGGAGATTATCGGGAGAAAATTTTGGTCGGGAGATTTCCAGAAAAGCTGAGAGATCTCCCAAGAAATCGGGAGGAGTGGAAGCACTGCAATCATGTTCCAACCTAAAATTGAATTCGCAAGAATACACATTCACCTGCCACAATTTTGGCTTCTTGCGTCAAGGCTGGAACATGGGCTGGAATGATTGTTCTATTTTGCAGCAAAATCTAATTCCCCAGGAGAATCCAACCAATTAAGTTACAGAGATGTGCAGAGATGCATGGTAGACTCGTAGTTACCATGCTCACTATGCTCCCGAGCATGGTAAGCAAGTAGTTATTATTAGTTACTATTTCAAGAAGGTTGGAACAGTCAACCACAAACCCCTGATTTTTGGATACCCTATGCCAAACGCCAGATATGTCTAGCGTTTGGCATACCCTATGCCTAACGCTGGATACACTATGCCAGGTGCTGGATACTGTAACCCAGTAAAATATTGATGATTTGAGTGAAGCTAAAAAATCAACCAATCAGAACTCCTTTCTATTGAGGTAGGTCAGGGTTAGGTTACCAACAGGTATCCAGCGTTTGGCATAGGGTATCCAGCGTTAGGCATAGGCTATGCTAAATGCTAGATATACCCAGCGTTTGGCATAGGGTATCCAAAAATCAGGGATTTGTGGTAGACTGGGTTGGAACGGCCAGTGTAGCCTAGTAACTTTTTGTGATGTAGCTGTAGGAACAAAAATGGTAACTATTAGTTACTATTGTTTAAAGGTTGGAACACTCTCATGGTTAGGCACAATCTGAAGACTAGACTAGGATAGTCCGGGGTGATCTCTTCGGGTTGCACTACAACTCCTGTGAAGCTGCTCGAAGACTCACCATCTTTTGAATATCCAATAGTAGAAGCAGCCCACTATAATCAAGGCTATAGAAGTCTGGCAGCAACCAAATCAAGAATTCATCATCAGGAATCCAGATCATCCAGAATCAGGAATCCTTAGCATGAGTTCAGCTTTTTCTTCTTTGGGTTCTCTCCCGCTGATTTCCTTATTGATTTGAGTGTGTCCGAATTCAACTTCTGCAATTTTTGTAACGTTTTGGTTTCGGACTAGAATTTTCGTGAAATTTTACGTGCAATTAATACCGCGAAAAATGTCACGAGAAATGCTGCGACGATGCAGCATTTTATGCGGAATTTTCAGGAAGAAGCGGAAGGCGCGCTGAAGTGACGATATGTAAAAATGAAAAGTAGGAGTTTTGTAGGGCAGAATGGCCTGAAAACACTAAAACAAATAGTTACAGATGGTTGTTTGAAGTAAAAAAAACAGATTAAATTCGTTTGAATTAATATCAATACAAATAATACGGTACTTTTTTCACTGTGGGATGACAGGAAAATGTACTTAAGTTATTCCTTTTCAAACGGAAAAAAAAATAATGCAAAAATAGATCAGAAGTATAAATTAGAATGGTTCTACCTTTTCTCACAATCCCAGAAAGCTTTATGTAAAAACAATGCTGTGTTCACTCTTGTCTGAAAGAATTTGAACTGAACTCATCAAGTTTGACCTAATTCCCAACAGCAGACTGCTTACTGTCCCAAGAGTCATCAAAAATCACATTCCAAAGGATTTATAAAGCCCCATCGGTGGTCGCGATGAAAGTACGCGCCGATTTTCAGCCGCTAATTACGCGGAACATCGGCCGATTTTCACTACCGTATTGCTCAAAGTTTTTGTTCTCTTCTGCTGAAACGCAAAGTCGCCACTTTTTACAGAAGAAATGAAACTATCTAATTCGGACACTTTCGCGACATTAATTGCAGAATTTTATGCGAAATTTTCCTGGGCGATTGGATTCGGACACGCTCTTGCCGATCATCACCGGGGTGACGTTCTTCAAATAGTCAAGGGGGGTGACTCTCTTTTTTCGATAACATGTTGCACAAACAGTTTGTGGGTCGATTGTGGCTCGAAAGAGTGTTTCCGCGGGGTTTTGTGCGGACCACAACTGTGTTTCCGCGACCAACAAGATTTTCGTGGATCGCTTTGTGGCTCAAATTCGACAAACAACTGGCGAGGTGATTGTCGGTTTTGTGGCTTGATCCTGGAGTGAAATTCAAATTCAGCAGCAAAATAGTGTCTTAACAAGAAAGTTAACTAGTTTTCAAGCATATAGACTTAAAACTGAGGGCCCCTTTTGCACATAATGGCAAGCAAATAAGCCTGGAGTTCTATTTATTGACAATTTTATTTTTATTTTCGGATATTTGAAATTTCCGCCAAAAAAATAGACAAAACGGTGTTTCCGCGAGTTTCAACTCGTGGCTCAACTGTGTGGCACACAATCGTGTTTCCGCGACGAACACCCACAAGTGTGTGGCCCACAACTGTGTCGCGGAAAAAGGCCTTAAATCTAACCGTGCTTTCTCTCTGTCGTTCCCGTCGGAATCACGCGAAGGATATCTATAATGAAAAGGATGGCTGGAACAACATGGGGATCGAGCCCAAAGTGCCTCATAGAATTCTTCAAGCTATACGAAAGAGGGAAAATGGACTATGGAATAGAAGCATACGGAAACTGCTCAGTGGACCTGTTGAGAGTCCTTGAAACAATCCAAAACGTGGCGATATGCATCGCCTCATAGTTTCCACTCACATACCTCAGTCGAGACCATTCGACAAATATAGCTGGATCGAGAACCGAATGAAATCGCTAGTGGTGAAATAGATAGATATTCAATTCAATTATTCCCAAAATTCTGATAATACAAATGCACGGGATTGTCAAATTAAATAGATAGATATTCAATTCAATTATTTCCAAAATTCTTATAATACAAAATGCACGGGATTGTCAAATTAAATAGATAGATTTATTAACTGAAGCAGCCCGAAGCAGTGTAATGCTATGGCAACAAAAACAAATATAAGGTTTGAAGCCAAGCTGACCATTAATTACGAAAGAAATAGAAAACCGTGATCTTCGGGCTTTTATGGCACTTGCCTTCAGGCCAAGTGCCATATACCGATCACTTTTCCGTCGGTCTGTCGGTCGGTCGGTTAGTCGGTTAGTCTGGTGTTTGCGAGTTAGGGTACTTCCAGATATGCTAGGACGATGAAACTTGGCAGGCATATTAGGGACCCGACCAAACTAAGTTGAAAATAGTCACTTGCCCGATCCGACCATCGTGGGGGGAGGGAGGGGAGCCGGAATCCGGAATTTCGTGGCATGCATAACTTTCGAACGGGTTATCGGATCTTAATGAAAGTTTATATTTGGAGAGACGTCATGTCTCAGATGTTCCATTTCAAGTCCGGACCGAATCCGATGAATGTGGGAGGGGGGGGGGGGGCACAAGGGGGGACCGGAAATCATATGACAAGCTTAAAGTGGAGGGATCGGGATGAAAATTGGTGAGAGGAACAAGCACATGTCATAGGTACATCATTGGCAGACGCAGACGGGATTCGTGCACTGTGGTGGGAGTTGGAGGGGGGGGGGGGGGCCGGAATTCCGGTGATACGGAGTTAAGTTACTTTTAGGTGGGCTGGGACAGTGAAACTTGGCAAGCGTACCAGGGACCCAATCAAACTAACTTGGAAATAGTCACTTCCCCGATCCGAACACCGTGGGGGGAGTGGAGAGAAGGGGAATCCGGAATCTAGAGGTACGTATAACTTTGGAACGGGTGATCAGATCTTAATGAAACTTGATATTTGGAAAGACCTCGTGTCTCGGATGTCCCATGTGAAGTCCGAAGCGGATCCGATTATTGTGTGGGGGGGAGTCACGGGGGGAGCCGTAAATCTTGTGACACGCTAAGAGTGGAGCGATTGGGATGAAACTTGGTGGGAAGAACAAGCACAAGCCCTAGATTCATCAGTGACAGAACTGGATCGGGTTCGAGCACTGTGGGGGGAGGAAGGGGGGGCCGGAATTCCGGTGATCACCAGTTAAAGTACTTCCAGATGTGCTAGGACCATGAAACTTGAACATTAGAGACTTGACATGATTCGAATATTTTTGCCTCATGGGTTTTGCTTACAACTGAATTTCTTAAAGTACAAATGATACTTTTGATTAAAATATACATTTCATTCTCCCGATGAGCTCATCATCATTTTTGCTTCAAGAGTTTTGATTACAGATGAATTTCTAGCGCCCCTAAAGTGCGCATCATCACAACCAAATGTATTACCAAACGATATGTTCTCGTGGTTTCCAAGGACCCATTATCTCAAGGGTTTTGCTTACAAATAATCACAACAAACCCACGAACTGAAGAATTCCTACTTTCATCCTCTGACCCAGCCTTGCAAGTGCCATATGAGCTTGCAGCTCTTGTTTTCTTGATCAGTTAATTATCCCTCTAGGATGATGTGCGAGGGATAAATATAAATTCGGATATTTAGGTTGCACTTCCGGCAAACCGTCCTCGCGAAAAAAAACTAAATCATAATCATAAAATCCAACACAATACCAACAGAAAAGTGATGCGGAACCAACAAAACACACAAGGATATGTAACTAACAAGACCAAAGGTGTCGATGGGATCCCAAAAATCTAATATTTGATTCAGACAATCGAGTCTTGTCTTCGCCAGATCCAGTCTTGGACAGGCTAATCATCAGAGAAAACCAAGTTCAGATATACCTCTATAAGCCATATCTATTTTGACGATACTGACCGAGACTTCCTGCCGATATCCGAGCGAACTACTAGTCCAGCAAAAACAAAAATACAGAAACAAAACCAGCGTATCTCCTTATCCCTATAAAGAACACCTAATCAACTTTGAATAAAAGTTTGACTTAAAAAAAAATCCGGTTACAATCGGATTCCGGAATAATTATATGTCCGGGTAAAAAACCATTGTCATATACCGACTCAGCCTCTCTACTTACCCCTTAATCTGTCACCTAATCGAACTTTTGCTTTAACAAATTTCCCGGGTTTGGCCTGATTCCGGGAGAACTAGTTGTCCGGCGAGAAAATGATTTTCACCATCATGTTCGGCATGTCTTTTTACCCATAAATCACACATTTAATCAAATTCAAATTAAACTTTTACTTTTAACCAACTTTCCTGTTTTCGCCGGATTCCGGGCGAACTACATGTCCGGGTAGAAAATTGTTTTCACATAAATGTTCAGCATGTCTTCTTGCCCTAAATCGAACATCTAATCAACTTGAAATAAAACTTTTAATTTTAACAAACTTTCCGGTTTTGGCCGGATTCCGGGCGAACTACTTGTCAGTCGAGAAATGGTTTTCACCATCGCCTTCAGCATGTCTTTCTACCCCTAAATAGAACATCTAATCAACTTCAAATAGAACTTTTACTTTTAACAAACTTTCCGGTTTTAGCCGGATTCCGGACGAATTACTCTTCCGATGACAAAATGGTTTTCACTATCGTGCTCAGCATGTCTTCTTACCCCGTAATCAACTATCACATTAGCTGTTTTAAAACATTTTGTTTTCCCCTTAATTTGAACCCCCTCCCCCACCCCTAAATGTAGGGCCACAAAGCCCATCTACGAACTTGACTGGTCCGACGACCCAACGAATCCTCACACCAAGTTTCATCAAAATATCTCATTCCCTTCGAGAGTTATCGTGCTTACAGACGGACGGACGGATGGACAGACGGATAACTTTCGCGATGTCATAGGTATCCCTCCACTTGCGTTTTGGGATCCCAAAAACCAGAAGAACGATGCTGATTTAAACGACAAACAAATTCAAATAAAATAACGAATATTAAAATGTGCGTGTTAAAACAGCTAAAAGTGTATACGTACAAATCTGTGATTATTTTACAATTCTGAATTCTGTGTCTATTTACAATTTACCAATTCCTTGGGAAAGCTCAAGAGGCTTTCACCCAGCCGTTATATAATCTTTCGCTTTACCCATCACTGTACAAATAATTTCAACAGACCTTTTTCTCACAGAACTTTTTCTGTGAAATTATTTGTACAGTGATGAAGCTTGACTTGCTGTACCATGACAACCAGGATTCAAAAATATGAAATCAATTTTCATTCACATACTTTTATCTTTTGAATTAGGACTAGGACAGAAATAGACATTGAATAAATTAATAAATACTCAGACACATTTGAAGGAAAATTAATCAGCTTTGAGTTTTTCCTACTTTTATTTGTTGTTTCGACTTTAGATGCCTAATTTCCGTTATTTACGATCAGACACAATCGGCTTTTATCGCATTTACCGGATTTTCAGTGACGTGCAACGCCGCCTGATTACCTCAAATATATGACCGAGTATCCGGCTTTTAAAAATTTCGCTTTCTTGGATGACAGTAACAACCATCATGAGACGTCGTCGTTCAGCCAGTCTGTAACCAGGTAATAAATACCCGTAATACGTAATAAATACCCTCAAGGAAAACTGACTGACCGAGCAAGCAGAGATAGATTTGTTTGTATTATTTTTATAATGCATATATATTTGACGGTGCAAATATGAAAAGGCGGTACATTTTTTTGGTTAGTCGGTACATTTTTCTGGCGTTTTTTAGTACCTTTTCTTTCGAAGCGTTGACAACACTGGACTCGCCGTGTGCCTAGCGAAGAGCCAGAAGCGTCACTACAGCTGTCCCCAACTAACGCTGTTGATTGGTTGACACAGTATTTGAGTCATCGTACGGCCGACGTGTCTCGTTCTTCCCGAGGTTCACTGGCGTATTTTGAACTTAGTCATATAGAGTATAATGTGTCTTAGGAATGAAAACGGTTCAGTGGAAGTCTTTATGAACATAATGAAGTTCAAATTACAGAAAGCTGTGGGTAGGATAGATGGACTCCATATCTCCACAGTACAATAGCATTGGTTGTTGGGCTGGGGAGGAGGGGGGGGGGGGGCAATGATTGAAGGTTTTTGCAGGTTGTGTTTAAGGTGCTTTCTGCCTAAGAGTCCCAATTTACAATATATTTTGTGGGGACAATAGCTCTGAACCATTAGATACAAAAGACCTTGGATGCATATATTTAACAAGAGTGAATTGAACTGAGAATTGGTAGGCTACCTACTGGTCTGTTCCTCTTCCCTACTCCATCGATCAGTTCTGTCGCAAAAGTTACTTTCCGCCCATTTTTTAACTGTTGTTGGTTTCTGCATCACGACCCAATTCACAAGAATGGGCTTTGAAATGAAATTGAAGATTCAGTTGTGTCAAGGACAAATAAGCAAAAGAACTTTCGTCCCCCGATCTCTGTAATACGACCATGCGGAATCAACTATCCGAGTGAAAATAAATATAGAGCCGATTTAAAAATAATGATAGAGCTGTAATGATACAAAACCATGCATACTTGATTGGTCGTTGTTTTATATTATTTCTATTTGTTTCTATGGCACTTGCAGCCTCTGGCTCAAGTGCCATATACCGATCACAATTCCGTCTGTCGGTCGGTCCAGTTGTTTCGTCACACTTTTTCGAGTTAGGGTACTTCCAGGTGTGCTAGGACAAAGAAATTTGGCAGGCATATCAGGGACCCGACCAAACTAACCTGGAAATAATCAGTTTCGCGATCTGACCTTCTCGAGGGGAGTGGAGGACGGGGGAATCCGGGAAATTGAGTAGTGTGTAACTTTCGAACGGGTGGTCGGATTGGAATGAAACTTAATAACTGAATAGATTATATACGTCTGATGTCCCCTTTTAAGTCTTGACCGGATTCGATAGCTAGGGGGCGGTTGATGGCGGTTTTGGGGATTTTCTCGACGAAACTTGGCAGGCATATCAGGGAGCCGATCAACTGACTTGAAAATAAAAATTTCGTCGATCTGACAATCGTGGGGGGAGTGGAGGGAGGGGAATCCAGAATACTGAGGCATGCGTAACTCTGGAACGGGTGCTCGGATTCGAGTAAAATTTAATAACGGAACAGAGGACATTTCTCTGGTGATCATCTTCATATCCGGATCGGATCCGACAACTGTTGTGGGGGGGGGGGGGGGGGAATACGTGACCCGGTTTGACTGGAGCGATCGGGATGGAACTTTGTGGGAATAACAAACAAATGCTCTGGATAAATCATTTACAGAACCGGATTGGCTCCGGGCACTGTGGGGGAGTTGGGGGAGGGGGTGGACCGAAAATCTCGATAAACGATTAGAGTGGAGGGATCGGAGTGAAACTTGTGGGAAGAACAAATATCTGCTCCAGGTAAATCTTTTACGTAATTGGACTGGATCGATTCGTTTCGAATCCTGCAAAGTAACGAAGTAATGCATTTCACCCTTCAAGCCTATTTAAGCGAAACAAATTTAAATAAATGGGAATTATCTTCTATTTAAGCGAATTAGATGATGGATAACTAGACTGTCGTATCTCTGCTTTTTCGGTTAAACTTTAGACTCTTCTCCAGTAATTAAACAATCGAGAAAGCTACATTTGATGGTGCAAAACGGATACGTCAGCTGAATTTTATTAGAGCTATATTTCTGCCCTTCTTGGCAAGGGTCTTCTTCAGGCTAAAAACCGCACAAGTTGGAAAAACGAACTGACGTATCCGTTTTGCAATATCAAATATGATTCGCAGTTAGCGGGCTGAAGGAATATTTAATCGAGAAAGTGTCGGAAAATATCTCCAGTAACCTGCAGGTTCAACGTGGTTACCCAACGCCAATAATTTATTCTCTAAGTGGAAAATCGATCTGATCTGTATTTTAAACTATTGGTTTTTGCTCTTTTTTGTCCCGATCCGTTTTGGTTGGAAAGGCTGAAATATCTCTATAAACTAGCTTAGGAAATACTAGACATTCGAGCAATTATAGCCAGGGTCTTGGTCTCAAGTCGCCGAAAATCAAATTTACTCACACACCTATACTAAAGAATTTACAAAAGCACTCGAGATCCAACTGAGAAAAAAAAAATCATATTTTTTGCAAGTAGTTACCTTTCTTCACCACATACGACACTAAGGATTTGTCTTTTTTTGAAAAACTAGGGTTCAAGTAGAAAAAGGGATAGAAACCACGCAGATCAGCTACTCCATTAAAACAAACAGCAGTTTTGAGGTTCACGTAATGGCTGGGGCGTATCTTAAGGTCGAAACACACCTAAAAGAAAGAAACAGAATGAGTTCAGTTCAGCTCGTGTTCCGTTCCTTCTGCCGTATTCTGAAAGGAGATTAACATTTTCTAGTTTTTCTGATTTGATTAACATTTTCTATCCCAATCGTCACTTATGACGAATTATTTTTTTTAATTGTTCAAAGACTTGTCATTCTGATTTATTTCCCACTCTTTTCTCTAGTATGATGTTTAGAATATCTATGGCCGTCCTTACAAGGGAAAACTGTACGATGACACGGAAAATCTGAATCTCGATACAAACGCGGTTTTCAGCAGCCACTGATCGTCTTGCGGAAGGTCGCAATCGTTTTCGTCAGCATAGCCTACAAAACAGGTACAAGCGCACAGAGGTACCACAAATCCGACAAGGAAATTCCACTATATGAAAATCGATTATTCGTGAATAGCGGAGCAATGAAGAAACGCATTTTCGTCGAGTTTTCAAGCCTCTTTAACTTACTAAGCGATGGGCAACTTGAGTGTCCTATCTCTGCCCTTTTCGGTAAAACTTTGAAAATAACATAAATCATGTTAAGTGTTATCTTTTACGGAAACTTTACACTTTAAGGCTCATATTTATAAATAATATAAATAAGAAAATGTCATACTTTATATTTATCACACATTTTCCGTCCTATTATTAGATTCTACATTTAGAGAAGCGTTCAAATTGGCATCTACCCAGAGCAAAATAAAACTAGGCAGTAGCGCCAAGACATATGCTTTCCATGCTTTGCAAAATGGCCATACTCGTAGCGCCACCCATTGCGGTTGCAGCATTAAAAGCGAGACAAACTTGCGGGTTTATAAATTTCTGGTAAAGCAAAGGTGCAGTCTGCAAACAGCATGAAAACAATAGACGCTGGTATCATTTTTTTGCAATGTTCAGAATCTAAAGTTATCGGAGCCAGCTCTGGTGAACGACTGAATGAGTTTCAGTAAGGACGTTCTCTACCGCTAGTGGTGCTAGTAACCCTGCTATTAGATGGTGTGTCAATTTTGTCAAGTCTTGGCGCTGCTCCCTAGTGTTATTTTGCTTTGCATCTACTATAACTAACTGTATACGCGAGAAAACAAATCAAATCAATGACTACTTACATTCTGTTCAAGAGGGGTCAGCAGCTCGAAGCCAGGAAGGGAGGTGAACTCTTCCTTGGATACCCCGAGTTCATCCCCTTCACCGAGCTTCGAGGGGTTAGCTAAGGCCAAGGGATGCTCTCCACGCTGCCCGCTTGAGAAGAACGCCGGGGGTATGCTTTTTGAGGTTCCCGAACTTGAATTTTCTTTTCCTCTTCTGAAACGTTTAACAAGTTAATTTCATTCTCCGCAATCTGATGTCAAATTTGTCTCCCCCGTTTGTCGATTTCGGATCAAGGGCATTACTAGCCAAAACTTCTTCTTTTTTGGGGGGAGGGGAGGGGAGATAGAATAGAATACTGTTTATTTAGCCTCGAATGGGCCATACATAAGTTTTTATATACACGACATACACATATATTAATTCATCGGAAACATATTAATCGTACTGGACATAAATAATCTTCTATCTAAATTCCCCCTCACATATTCCAATACCATTTTAATAACCTTGTCTTTGGTCAACGTCAATATACCAGGGAAGAACAACCCTCCCCCAAACTGATCCGGTAGAGGAAACTCCTGGCACTGCACTAGGAGGTGAGCAACAGTGTCCTTACCAATAAGACAAATCGGACATCTATTTTTATCACTGATTAACCCATCCCTATTTTTCATCCTCTCGAACACCTTTTTATGGCACTTGCCCTTCGGCGAAGTGCCATATAGCCATCGCAATTTCTGTCCATGCGTCGGTCTGTCCGGGTTTTGCTAGTTCGGGCACTTCCACATAAGCTAGGACGATGAAACTTGGCAGGCATATCATGGACCCCAAAAGATTGAGTTGGAAATAGTCACTTCACGGATCTGAGCATCGTGGGGGGAGTGGAGGGAGGGGGAACCCAGAATCTAAAGGTATTTGTAACTATTGAACGGATGATCGGATCTTAATGAAACTTGATATTTGGAAAGACCCCAGGAATCAGACGACCCGGTTAAAATCTGGACCGGATCCGGCGACTTTTGGGGGAGCTAGAGGGGGGGGGGGGAACCGGAAATCTTGGAAAACCCTTGAGCGAAGAGATCGGGATGAAACTTGGCAGGAGATCAGGGACCTTAAATGATTTAACTGGAAATAGTCACTTCCCCGATCCGAGCATCGTGGGGGGAGTGGAGGGAGGGGGAATACGGAATCTTGAGGTATTTATACTTTTGAACGGGTGATCGGATAGCAATGAAATTAAATATTTGGAGAGACCTCGTGCCTCAGACGACCCACTTAAAATCCGGACCGGATCGGGTGACTTTGGGGGGAGCTGGAGGGGGAAACCGCAAATTTTGGGAAAGGCTTAGAGTGGAGTGATTAGGATGAAACTTGGTAGGAAGAACTTGCCCAAGTCCTAGATACATGGTTGACACAACCGAACAGGATTCGGGCACAGTGGCAGGAGTTGGGGGGAATTCGGTAATCCCTCAAGTTCGGTACTAAATGATGAAATTTTGTAGGCATATCAGGGACCCGAACAGAATGCCTTGAGAATAGCTGATTCCCAGATCCGACCATCGTGGTGAGCGTGGAGGGATGGGGAATCCGGAATCTAGTGGCATGCATAACCTTTGAACGAGTGAACAGATTTGAATGAAACTTGACAAGTGGAAAGAGCTATCGTCTCAGATGTTCCACGTTAAGTCCGGATCGGATCCGATACTTGTGGGGAGAGTTGGAAGGGGGCCACCGGAAATCTCGTGAAACGCTTAAGAGTCAAGGGAAGGGGATAGAATTTGGTAGAAAAAACAAGCATAAGCCCTGTAGACACGTTCTTAACAGAACCAGATCTTAACGGGGCTCTTTGGGGGGGGGGGAGTTGGAGGAGGTTTCCCGGAATTCCAGTGATCGCGAATTATGACACTTGTAGATGTGCCTAGGACGATAAAACTTGGCGGGCATATTACTGACTCGACCAAATAGACTTAAGACCTGACACGATGCCCTAAGAAAACTTCAGTTCCTGGGTCCGACTATTTTTGAGGGAGCTAAGGGAATGGGAATCCGGAAATTACTGACTTCCCTAGGTTGGGAACAGGTGGTCCGATTCGAGTGAAACTTTATGGGTGATAAGAACTGATGACCTACATACGCGAAACATGTTGCCGAACCACATTTAGCCATGGTTGGGGGAGTTGTAGGGGAGGTCCGGAAACCTTTTGACATGCAGAAAAATCAAACGAATGGGCCGAATCGGATGCAAGTTGGGCAGGACCAGGTTTGTGCGTCCCCGACTCGTTATTTGGCGTCCGAATCTACGCGGTCACAGAGGGGGGGGGGGATTTGGAGAGAGAGTCTCGAGCAATTTTAAAAAAATGCTCAGATTCGAGTGAAACTTGATAGGCGGTAAGAGAAGATGCTTTAGATGATTCATTTATGTGTCCTAACCACATTCGGCCGTGGCAGGGGGGGTGGGGGGGGGGTTACCCGAAATAGTGTGGCACGTTTAGGAATCAAACGAGTGGATCTAAGCTTAAAAGGTTGAAAAGTAACATGCCCTAGATGATCTGAGGCAATGCCGGAAATACTCATTTTCGAGTGAAACTAGATATCCTATTTCTAGGTCCGAAGCTAGGGGGTTGAAGGTGGTATTTTGTGACATTCTCATCTACTTTCTTGCATCACCTACTCGTAACAAGTGCCATATGAGCAGGTAGCTCTTGTTTCTAAAACCAAGTGGTAATGAGTTTGTTCGGAGATTATTTTTAGTCCACCTTCAATTTGGAATAAGTGTCAGCCTGTTAGAACGGAGGTCTCCACTCGAAGGCATAAACATGGCTTGAAGAAACGAAAGTTTGACTGTGTAACTCGGGCAGGCTGAAATCGGGGGACTAGGAAAAAAAAACACACACACGACAAAATCATTATTGACACACAAAAACGGCGACGGCGGCCGTTGGAAATTTAATAACAGAGTGGCCGTCCGTCGAATTCTACAGACAACGAGACGATAAACGACTAACGACGGGACCAAAAGACGATAGACGACGGGATCAGACGACGTAGTGGGTGCGGACGCAGTCATTGAGTTAAACATAGCCGTAGATAGCATTAGTATTATCTACATATAGTCAGTGTTTAAAAGGGGCCGAGCTAACGAGCTCGTATCCCGGCCCCCAGTGATCGACATATATTGTTATGAAGTGTTTCTGAAATTAAAGGGGAAAGCAGAGGATTGTATAATGGCTGGGTAAAGCTTGTGCGCTTTCCCAGGGAATTGGTAAACTGTAAATAGATACAGAATTCAGGATTGTAAATCACAGATTTGTACATATACACTTTTAACACGCACATTTTAATATTCGTTATTTTATTTGAATTTGTTTGTCGTTTCAATCCGCATCGTCCTTCTGGTTTTTAGTTACATATCGTTGTATGTTTTGTTGGTTCCGCATAACTTTTCTGTTGGTGTGGTGTTGGATTTTATGATTTAGTTGTTATTTGTTTTCGCTGAGGACGGTTTGCCGGGAGTGCAACCGAAATATCCGAATTTATATTTATCACTCGCACATCATCCTAGAGGGATAATTAGCTGATCAAGAAAAAACCCCGAAAATCACGGTTTTCTATTTCTTTCGTAATGAATGGTCAGCTTGGCTTCAAACCTTATAACAATTAAATCATAATATCCAACACAAAACCAACAGAAAGTGATGCGGAACCAACAAAACATGCAACGATATGTAACTAAAAACCAGACGAAAAAAGCTGATTGAAACGACAAACAAATTCAAATAAAATAACGAACATTATATTATATTTGTCGTTTCAATCAGCAATCGGTTTGCTGATTGGTTTAAAATCGGTTTGGCGTATTTTATGAATGAATGAATGAAGTATTTTATTACCCATCAACAACACAACGGAAAGAAAAGATGGAGTATGTGAAAAGAAAAGAAAAACAACAATTACAAAAATACAACAATGATTTTGTTGGGTTTTTTTTTTCGCTGAGGACGTTTTGCCGAAAGTGCAACCGAAATATCCGAATTTATATTTATCCCTCGGACATCATCCTAGAGGGATAATTAGCTGATCAAGAAAAAACACCGAAAATCGCGGTTTTCTATTTATGTTGGAAACTTCATCGGCTCTGCCAAAAATCAGGGACAACTGGGCCGAGCCAGTGCATGCCATTCTACACTCTTTTTTGGAAAAGAATGAAAAACTGTATGTTGTATTTGCTGGGTTTTTTTTTTTTTTTTTTAATCCACTTTTGAAAATGGCTGGTCAGAAATAAATTACTTACTGGACAATCTGTAAGCAGAAATAATCTACAAAGGACAGGGCTTTCGACGAATTTGTAGAAGCAAATGGCCTATTTTTGCACTGCATTACTAGTCGTGTTTTTGGAGATACCATGGTATCTGTTACCAAGGTAACTGAATCTGCAACTAGTCATTTCTGCAGTTACCGTGGTATCTGATACACGGATGCTCTTTAATAAAGTATCAGTATCAGTATAACGACTATTTGCGAAATTGCACTTTTCAAAGTCATCCCAAAAGAGAAACAGATATACAGTTACATCAGTAAGTGCTAAACTTCTTTCTCACCAATCTGACAAAATTTGATGAAAGTGAGATGACTTTTCAGATACCACGGTCGGACCGTAGTACCTGAATATCTGATACCACGATAACTGGCCAGATACCACGACAACTGCAAAAACGCCTTTTGACTGTGGTATCAGATACCACGTATCTCCATTTCATCCATATCTCCATAATGAACTTCACATAAAACTTCAACTTTTAACAAATTTCCCGATTTCAGAAGGATTCGTGGTGAAATGTGTCCATGTATAAAATGATTGTCATACACGAATTCAGCATGCCTTCTTACCCGTAAATCAAACACCTAATGAAATTCATATAAACTCTTACTTTTAACAGATTTTCCGGTTATGGCCGGATTCCAGGCGATCTACTTGTCCGGCGACAAAATAGTTTTCATATTCGGATTCAGCATGTTTCACTATCCTTCAATCGAACCTCTAATCAACTTAAGATTAATCTTTTATTTTTGACAAACTTTCCGGTTTTGGCCGGATTCCGGCCGATCTATTTGTCCGACGAGAAAATCATTTTCATATTAGCATTCAGCCTGTCTCCTTACCGCTAAATGGGATATATAATCAACTTCAGATAAAACTTTTACTTTTAACAAACTTTCCGGTTTTAGCCGGATTCCGGGTGAACTACTTGTCCGGCGAGAAAATGGTTTTCATATTCGTGTTCAGCATGTCGTCTCACTCTTAATCAACTATCTCATTAGCTTTTAAAAATATTTTTTCGCACCTTAATTTGAAACCTCTCCCCCTCCCCTAAATATGCAGCTATCGGGCCCATCCACGAACTCGACTTTTCCTTGACTAGAAGAGTCCTCACACCAAGTTTCGTCAAAATATCTCATTCCCTTCGAGAGTTATCGTACTGACAGACAGACGGACAACTTTTGCGATGTCATAGGTACTCATAGGTATCCCTCCACTTACGTTTTGGGATCCCAAAAACGCAACTAGTATTTACTTACTCTAACGGTTGATCTGGCTGCCACACTGATTGGGTCATCTTCGTCTCCGCTCCTTGTTGCTGTTGCATCTGGCTCATCCCCGCCTACAGAAAACGAGTCACTCTAGAGTTGGGAAGAAAAGAAGAAGCGAATAAGGACCCATTCACCAAAACGAATCTCAGAGCCGAATTGTGAACTAGCCGCCCCGAAGATGTTCAACTACTATTCCAAGCGACGCGACTTTAGCTATAGGCTCTTCCTATCATACCGGTTAAAAAGACAAGAGCTGTAAGGTCGTGTGGAAAGATGGATGAGGATGTGTTCCACTTTATGTGTGAATGTGGAGGATTGAGTGATTTAAGGGTCGAAGTATTTGGGGTGGGAATTACTAGGGAGGAGTGGCTAACTGAAAAAAATTAGAAGTAAAAATATGGGGGATATCCGTAAGGTGGCTAGATTCCTCCGCGTTGGTTTGTCCCATAGAGAGCGATTTTTGTAGTTTGTTGTGTTTTCTACTTGTTTTGTTGCCATGACCCCAAGGTTTTTTTCGTTCAATAAATTCATTCATTCATATGGCACTTGCCACTGTATGTAGTACGTAAGGGATCTGTTTGGAGGCAGAAATGATTACATTTTTTTAAGGAATAGGCGGATTTGGAAAGTGGCGATTTCTAAGCCAATTTTGTCAAATCCCTAATATTCCAGCCAAGTTGCATCATCCTAGCATATTGGAAGTACCTTATCTCGTGATCACCAGAATTCCAGATCCCCCCCCCCCTCAAACTCCCCCAACAGTCGCCGGAGCCAATCCGTTTCTGCAAATGATTTATCCAGAGGATCTGTTTGTTATTCCTACAAAGTTCCATCCCCATCTCTCCAGTATAAGCCGGTCACGTATTATCTTTCCCCCCCCCCCCCCCCATTGTTGTCGGATCCGGTCCAGACACGAAAAAGATCACCAGAGACATGTCCTCTGTTCAATTATAAAATTGCACTCAAATCCGATCATCCGTTCCAAAGTTACGCATGACTCAATTTTCCAGAATCCCCTCCCTCCACTATCCCACGACTATCGGATTGAGTAAATTTTTATTTACAAATCATTTTGGCCGGATCCCTGATATGTTAAGTTTGGAACTGACAAGTTTCGTCGCGAAAATCCCAAAAACTGACATCACGGGAATTCCGGGACCCCCCCCCCCCCCCCCCCAAGTGTCTGGATCCAATCAATTGTTAAAACGATTTATCTGGAGCAGATGCTTGTTCTTCCCAGTAAGTTCCACTCCGATCCCTCCATTCTAACCGTTTCTCGAGTTTCCGGTCCCCCCCCCCCAACTCCCTCATAGACGAAAACTAGCCCATAGCTATCAATTGGGGCATCAGAGATATGTCCTTTATTCAGTTATCAAGTTTCATTCCAATCCGATTACCCGTTCGAAACTTACACACTACTCAATTTTCCAGATTCCCCCGCTTTCCATTCCCCCAGACGGTCGGATCGTGAAACAGATTATTTCCAGGTTAGTTTGGTCGGGTCCCTGATACGCCTGCCAAGTTTCATCGTCTTGCTTCAAAGAACAAATTAAGAGGCATGTATTTTTTTCATGATTCTTTCATTGCCACTGCAATTTCTGGGGGCGTGCCACCGCATTCCTTCTTTTTTGTGTCTTTTTCGGTTGTGTCTCATTTCTTGCAATCTTTCAGTTGTAGTTTAGCTAGGCCTACACAAGATTCTTTTCCTACTAGGCCAATAGACCAAGTTGTCCAGTGTTGTATCATTTTAGTACATAAATAAATACTTTAATACTTGACCGGGAATCACATAAGGCGTATTCTCGCCGTTCCCCGAGGACTCCTCGAGCAATCGGAGAGAATAGAGGGAGTCACTCCATGCGGGCTCAGCATACAGAAACGGCGAGAACACGGGGAATGATTCGAAAACGGATTTTGTTTAAAAAAAAAAATACGGAGCTGGCGAAGTTAGTCTGGACCCACTTTATTTTTGGTTTTGTTTATTCTAATTTTTTTAATTAATTTTACATTGCACCAACACCAGCAAAAGCTGATTCCCCTCCGTATCTGAAAGGGAGTCCTTTCTGATGATGTGATGATAATCAGAGCATTCCAACGTCGGTGTGGACGGGAGTGAGTCCCTGGGACAAACAAAAACGCGGGGTCTCCTCAAGTAGAGTCCTGGGGGAACGGCGAGAAGACGCCTCTAGGAAATCAGTCCGTGCAAAATCACGAACGGAGAAGCTCTTACCCTTTTCCGATCATCTCGTTTCTTCTCCCTTTTATACCTCTGCCGCTCGTACTCTATGCACTCCTCGGATCGGGTCAGACCAATCTTCCGGTATTTGAAAAGTTCTCGCAGTCGCGTCCGAAGCTGTCGAGCACGCGAGAGGTTCTTGAGGAACTGTTCCTGTTCGTTGAACGTGTGAAACCGGGCGAAGGCACGAAATTTCTCCAGCAAGTCTCTGTACGAAAAAGAACATGTTCAAAGCAAAGATGGGTGAATCCGGGTTCGGATTCGAATCCAGGATTCGTCCTTTTGGCCAGATTCGAATCTTCTGCTTGTCAGGCTGGATTCGGACTCGGATTCCAAACAGCAATCTGACTGCGACTGTAAAAGCGGGCGAAGGCACGAAATTTCTCCAGTAAGTCTCTGTACGAAAAAGAACATGTTCAACGCAAAGACGGGTGAATCCGGATTCGGATTTTTAATTTAATTTAATTTGTTTATCACCCACACCGGATTAGAGAAGATTATTTTGCACGGAATGTCCTCTGGAAGAACCGAATGGCACTCGGGTTTAAGTTACCACTGGAGCAGCTTGAGCGCTGCAGGAATTAGTGAGAGGACGCGTATTTATGGGCTGTGTATCGTTTGTTATGTTATAGTGCAGAAAGGCTGTAACACTTCATTTTTGTTATTCACTCTCTGCAAGATCAAGTAAATAGATCCATATTTATTCGTCTGAGATTATTGGAGTGATGTTCCTTCCCATCGGTCGCGTTTTCTAGTTAAGCGATCAATCGCTCGGTTGGTTTAAAGTGGACCAAAAAAAATGGTCTTTCTACCACACACACACAATGACAACCATCCCTACTGCTATTATGAATGTTCAAAACCACAAAAAACACCGTCAAACAATGAGCAAGTTAAAAAAAATTATTTCCTAGAACTGAAAAAAATCGGTCTGGACTATAAATCTCAGCCGATTATCAGGGACTGCCTTTATGGCACGTAAGGATCCAAGTATCAAAATAATAATTTCCATGTAATGCTCCAACTGTTTATTACAAACACAAAAAAAAACAAGACCAGTGTGGTACTTCGAAAGACATGTGGAAAATTTCGTCATATGGAAAAGAAGACGTTCTGCGTGGGTTTTTTCTCGAGCCAAAACAGCAACCCGGCAATCAAGTTCAAATCTAAATAAACTGGTGGGTTCCAATGAGTAAGAGAAGGTAAACAGAACGTTTGGATTAGGTCTTTAAGATACGCTATTAGTTATTCTTGTTTTGTAATAATACCAAGATTACCTGTCAGCTTTGAGCAGCTTCCTCTTATGCTCCGTCATTTTCTTGTTCATATCAATATTTCCTTTCTTGATTGGTATAAAGAATTCCTGGGCGAGTTGAAAATCCCTCACAAGTCGTTTCCGTCGGACTCGTTCGCGCACCCGTCGCTGATACATGTCCACTTGAGCCAGTTTTAAAGCTAAAAAAAAACAAGACGAAATAAAATAAAGAAAACCACAACTGACTGCGAATCATATTTGACAATGCAAAACGGATACGTCAGCTACTAGAGCTATATTTCGGCCTTCTTGGCAAGGGTGCTCTTCAGGCTCAAGCTGGAAAACGAGCGCCACTTTTTCTTGATTATATTTGACAATACAAAACAGATACGTCAGCTACGTTTTATTAGAGCTAAAATTTGGCCCTTCTCGGTAAAGGTCCTCTTAAAACTCAAGCTGGGAAATGATATCGTGAAAAACAACTAAAGATTCATCCTTATATGTCTGATTTTGTTTAAGGAAGAATCTTTAGTTGTTTTTTCACAAGTTCATTTTCCAGCTTGAGCCTGAAGAGGGTCAAGCTGGAGCCTTGCGAAGAAGGGCCAAATTATAGCTCTAATAAAACGTAGCTGACGTATATGTTTTGCATTGTCAAATATCATCAAGAAAAAGTGTACAGGCGCTCAAACGTGCAGTTTGAAAGTATGAATTATGTTCAGCGCAACTCGATCATGAATGACCTAACTTTCGATAAGAAGTGAACTGATAGATACAATGCTCCTCAGCTAGGATTCGAACCAGGGACCTTTTGATTTCTAGGCCAGTGCTCTATCACTGAGCTAGCGAGGGGCTTGTGAACATAAGGCCTTTTTCCGCGACACAATTTTGGGCCACACACTTATGGGTGTTTGTCGCGGAAACACGATTGTGTGCCACACAATCGAGCCACGAGTTGAAAGTCGCGGAAACGCCGTTTTGTCTATTTTTTTGGCGGAAATTTCAAAAGGGATCCTCAGTTTTAAGTCTATATGCTTTACAAAGTAGTTAACTTTATTGTTTAGACGCTATCTTGCTGCTTTATTTGAATTTCCCGCCAGAATCGTGCCACAAAATCGACAATCACCTCGCCAGTTGTCTGTCGAATTTGAGCCACAAAGCGAGCCACGAAAATCTTGTTGGTCGCGGAAACACAGTTGTGGGCCGCACTGTGGGGAGCACGGGAAAACGCCTATAGTCTTCTGTCTTCCCCTATCTGACTTCTTCAAACCTTTCTCACATCATAACTTCTTTTTTTTTTTATTTGGCAAGTGGCTGTACAAGCATAACCGATATCATTCAAATCGACTGATGATACATGATCTAGGTTTGAAAGATCCGATCCAGGTGAGCCTTAAAAAGCAAAATAAATTAAATGCTACACTGTCGGGAGTTTCATAACATACAACACAAGGATGCGCAGTTTCAACAGACAATACGCAACAGACAACACCTGTAATCTTAAGAGGGTTTCGCGAGCTGGAAAGCAAAGTCGGAATCACTATTCAATGGTTTTCGCGCTACTTCGGAAAGTGCCGAACTTTCTAACCCGGTTTTCGCGCTTTGGAAACCGAAGCAGCTTTCCCGGAAAGTGATTCCATGAGGATAGTGGAAAGCTCCGCGGAAAGTTGAATGTTTCGGAGGGAATTTCAAAGATGTGGGAAAAACAGTCAAAGTATCACTAACAAATAAAGAAAAATGGCAAGCGTTATTAGGGTGGCTTCTATGGAATATATGAGAATCAAAGAACCGTTAAGCTTAACCATATTTATTAGAAATTGTTTGTAATGTAACATTTTCCCGGCGACGTCAGCTTTCCATGTGTTTTCGCGATCAGTCAAGCGGGAAAGTGGAATGTTATTCCAAGAATCGCTTTCCTACAGTTTTCGCGATGCGCTTCGCTCGCCGGAAAGTCATTCTGAGATCTCGCGAAAACCCACCTGTTATCTGTCGTGGCGACAAACGGTATGCATGAAATGTTATGCATAACAAGCATTGCCAGGAACAGCCGGCAAACCACCCAAAAAGCATCTGTTGGATTTTCGATATCTTGACGACAGACAAAAAAAAAGCCAGCAGGTGCTTTTTTGGTGGTTTGCCGGCTCTTCCGGGCAGTGCTTGTAATGCATATCATTTCATGCATCACGTTTGTCGCGAGAACAGACAACATTCCGAGTGTTGTCTGTTGGAACCGCGCATCCTTGTGCTGTCTGTTATGAAACTTCTGACAGTGTTTTTAGAGTCAACTTGGCCACTATGTGAGCCGAACACAGGACTTCCAAAGTTATTAGTTGCGTTTTTGATCCGAATTCTCCTCGCGATTCTCCCCCGAATTATTTCGCGTTTTTGGACTATTCAGATGAAGCGAATTCTCCTTTTCTTGCATTTTTGTCAGAATCGAGAACGGGGAAAGCCTCGCGATTCTGCAGAATCGAGAATTTGCTCCGATGGTGAATTGTCGATTCTCCTCTCTCCGTTCTCCTCCCTGATTGGTCAACAGAGTTCGGGTGTTCAATATGCATATACACGTATACCGGGTTGCGACGACCTGCAAAATTAGTGTTTTTTTATCAAAAGCGAGAATGGAGAAGTCCGAGGAGCAAAAAACGGTAATTTGTACGAGAATCGAGAATTCAGAAGCGAGAATTCGGAACGGTAATTCGGATCAAAAACGCAACTACTGACCTATTCAAAATATTATTTCATCGATATTTTGTATTTTTATTTGTATCTGTAATCTGGTGTCTTATTTCCAGCGTTACGGATGATGTGCACCAAGATCAGAAAGTCTCGTCTTTGTATTGTAAGTGCCTTAAAGGACCTGTCTTACCTACAATACTAACGCAACCCACTTCCATAATAACTCCATATATTTCTAAAACCAGAGACCCCAATTTCCTTCGGTACTTTCTAACCCCTCTAACAAAACCACGCTGATTATCTCACTTGCCGTATTTTGATACCTTAGATGTGTATCGCGCTATCAGCGGTACACTGCGCGAAGTTTTTCTATCAGAAAAACCGGTTATGTAAATTCTTTTCCTATTTTCGCAGTGGGCTCAAAGAATATTTAAGTCAACGGGTCTCAGAAAAGGCTTAAGACAGCGAAAATCGTGGGTTATTTGTTGAAAGCACAGCCTAGTTTTGAAGTATTCATACATTTTAAAATGCTGTCGGTTGAGTAGTCAATAGTGCGAGGAGTCCTTTCATTTTTGTACTTTTTTCCTTTTCATGTCTCGTATTTGGCCGGAATAAAAGTCTTTCACTCATAGTTCGCAAACCAATACTGAGACACAGGAACAGTGATCCCACCGGAAGCAAATTCATCCACGCAGTTCAAATCCCCACTAACTTGCTTCTAGATTCAATTCAAAATTACTTCTGTTTTATTTGACACGATACAAGTCCTTTTATAACATTCCATCCCCGTAACTACATTTTTTCACTACATTTTTCACTAGATTTTCACTACATTTTGTAGTGTAGTGTAATGTAGTGAAAGTAAAAATTCACTACATTTAATTTTTCACTACATTTTCTTATCCTCCAAAACATTATCATCCTAAATATCCGTCACCGTGAACTCAAATGTCGTTCCTGCACGCGAGAACTCCTGTTATGATAATTAAAGTGACCTCTAACAGTTCTCACGGTAGCCTTTGAGCGTGTTCCACCCTACTTGCCGTAGTTACTACGCCGTCACGAATTCTGGCTTTTTGCCGTCAAGGATAGAATGATTTTTGTATTTTCCGGCAGAATATCATGCCACGGGAGAATCCGACCAATCACGCTCCCGAGCATGGGAAGCAAATAGTTACTATTAGTTACTATTTCGAGAAGGTTGGAATGGTCAGCGTTGTAACTTTTACAAGGGAAAATAGTAACTTGTAATTACTATTGTTAGAAGGGTGGAACACGCTCTTAGATTAGATTAGATTATATTTAGATTATGTATGGGGTTTATTGGAAAAAAAATACTATGAACTACAAAACCCTCTAAAAGTTTACACTTGTTAAGAAGTTTAACAAACCCCCTTTGAGAGATTAACCTACATAACGCTATAATAGAGAGAGAAATAAGAAAAAAGAGAGGAAGAGGAAGAGAAAAGAAAAAATAAATAAACTTATACACTTACTCGGTTCCTGGTCAAACACCCAACAAAAACAAGAGCTACGAGCTAATATGGCACTTGTACGAGAAGGATGTGCAAGAAAGTAGCTGAGAACGCCACAAAATACACCCGCCATCCAAAAATGCGGTTCGGAAATAGAAATAGGATATTTAGTTTCACTCATTTCTGAGCAGTTCCGGCATTGTCTCGATTTTCTGTAGCAAATGCACATGACTGTTCAAACTTTCATCCCAATAAATCCATTTGTTTGATCCCTAGACGTGCTACACGATTTCCGGTACACCTACCGTGGCCGAATCTGGTTCGGAATAAAAAAAACGACCACCTAAAGCATCTTCTTTTATACCATCTATCAAGTTTCACTCGAATCTGAGCATTTTTGGAAAGTTCCGGTACCCCCCCCCCCCTCCCACAAACGTTGTCGGAGTCGGTTCGGGCCCAATCTCTCAATTCCCTGTTCCTGTCCACCAAGTTTTACTGAAATTGGAGCATAGCCTATCTGCAAGTTTCCAGTACCCCCCCCCCCTACCTTGGCCGAATCCGGCCCGGACGCCAAATAACAAATCTAGGCCGCACAAACTCGGCACTGTCGAATTTGCATCTCATTCGGTCCATCCGTTTGGTTTTTGTGCATGTCAAAAGTCCCCCCACCCCCAATTCCCCTAATCGTGGTCGCATATGGTTCGAACGCATGTTTTACATGTAGAGGCCATCGACTCGTATCACCCATGAAGTTTCACTCGAATCAGACCACTCGTTCGCAATTTATAGAAGTCAATTTCCATATTTCTCTTCTCTTGCTCCCCAAAAAATGCTCGGATCTAGGAACGGAAGTTTCCGGGGGTATGTTGTGTCAGGTCCTTAAGTCAAGATAATTCGGGTCGCAAATATGCCTGCAAAGTTTCGTTGTCGTTTTACGTCTGGAACTATTCTAACTCACGACTACCGGAATTCCAGGAAACCCCCTCCAACTCCCCCCACAGAGCCCCGAAACCATCTGGCTCCGTCAATTTCATCTAGGCCTAATGCTTGTTCCATCCATTAAGTTTCGTCCCAATCCCTCTGCTTTTAGAGTTTCTTGAGTTTCCCCCCCCCCCTCCCCCCCCCCATCCCCACAGGTATCGGACCCGACCCGGACGTGACACTGAACGTCCGAGGCGATAGCTCACCAGACAAGTTTCATTCAAATCCGATCACCCGTTCAAAAGTTATGCACGCCACCAAATTCCGGACTCCCCATCCACCGACTCCCCCCACGATGGTCGGGTCGGGGAAACGGCTGTTCTCAAGTCAATCTGTTCGGATCCCTGACATACCTGCCAAGTTTCATCGCCCTAGGACATCAGAAAGTATGCCGAACTCGCGGGATCCCTAGAAATCCGGACCTCCACCCCAACTCCCCCACAGTGCCCTGATCCGGTCCGGTTATGTCGATGACGTGTCTAGGACTTTTGCTTGTTTTTCCCACCAAATTTCATCCCGATCCCTCCACTCTAAGCATTTCTGAAAATTTCCGGTTCCCTCCTCCAACTCCCCCCAGTGTCATCCGATTCCCCCCCGGATTTAAAGTGAGACGTCTGAGACACGAGGTCATCCTAAATATCAACTTTCATCAAGATCCGATCACCCGTTCGCAAGCTAAAAATACCTCAGATTTTGGCTTCAGCATCCCTCCACTCCCCCCCCCCCCCAGATGGTCGAATAGGGGAATTGGCGATTTCTTATTTAATCTGGTCGGGTCCCAGACATGCCTGTCAATTTCCATCGTCCCAGCACATCAGGATGCACAGAACTCGCGGGATCACTACAAATTCAGACTTCTCCCCCCCCCCCCCCAACTCCTCCAAAGTGAGCGGACCCGTTCCGGTTATATCAGTCACGTATCTAAGACTTTTGCTTGTCCTTTCCACCAAGTTTCATCCGGATCCCTCCACTCTAAGTGTTTTCCAAGATTTCCGGTTTCCCCCTCCAACTCCCCCCAATGTCACCGGATCCGGTCTGGATTTAAAATGGAGGGTCTGAGACACGAAGTCCTTCCATATATCAAGTTTCATTAAGATCCGATCACCCGTTCGTAAGCTAAAAATATCTCATTTTTCCTATTTTTTCCGGATTCCCCCTCCCTCCACTCCCCTCCAGATGGTCGGACCGGGGAAGCGACCATTTATAATTTAATCTGGTCTAGTTCCTGATATGCCTGCCAAGTTTCATCGTCCTAGCTTATCTGGAAGTGCCCGAACTAGCAAAACCGGGACCGACAGACCGACTGACGGACAGAAATTACAATCGCTATATGGCACTTGAGTAAGCTCAAGTGCCATAAAAAACCTATAAACTCCAAATCCCGTCTCCAAAAACAAACAAAACCAAACAAATAAATAAAGTATCCACATATATCCCAACCAGTTTTAGAAAGCTTCGACCCAGTTGTTCACGAAGCAAGTGAGTTCCTACCAAATGTGAGCTCAGTTTCAAATCTTTGTGCCAGCGTTAGTTGATGCCTTGAATTTTAAATTGATTATGAATTTTAAATTGATTATGAATTTTAAACTGACATGTTTTGTAAATATGGTTGTTATCAGATTGTGTTTTAAAATTTTAAAATTGTAACATATATGTGATTATTTATGACTATGTCGACCATGTATGACGATCCACCACTATTTTTGTTAAGGATACCATGAAAATAAACGAATTTGAAATTTGAGTAAATGACGAATCTATTCCTTACGATATTTCAACTATTTAGTGTTTTATTTTGACGGGTCATTTCCTGACCATTGCTTTATAATAGTTGCGTTTTCACTGATACCATGGTATCAGGTCTAAAGTCGTTTTTGCAGTTATCGTGGTATCTGATACCACGGTCAAAAGGCGTTTTTGCAGTTATCGTGGTATCTGGCCAGTTATCGTGGGATCAGATATTCAGATACTACGGTCCGACCGTGGTATCTGAAAAGTCATCTCACTTTCATCGAATTATTTTCAGATTGGTGAGAAAGAAGTTTAGCACTTAGTGATGTAACTGGATATCTGTTTTTCTTTTGGAATGACTTCGAAAAGTGCAATCTCGGCAATAGTCGTTTTTGCCGAGCATAGTGTATCAAATACCATGATAACTGCAAAAACGACTAATTGCAAATTCAGTTACCGTGGTAACAGATACCATGGTATCGGCAAAAACGCAACTAATGTTATTGACACTACCTGACAAAAGAACAAGTTCGGCCGTCTAATGTTCTGAGACTTCGGAGACGTTTTCGCGTGGATGGCTGTAGAGCTGAACGGGGGACCCCGTCGACGCGAAAATGAGAAAATACATCGGGCGTTGAAGGGCTGGGGAAGATGGGTTTCGTCCACGCGAAAATGCCCATTCAGCTGGGTGGGAGCATAAGAGTGGGAAGGTCCACTCAATATCCCCGTTCAGCTCAACACTACCCTCGGAGAGATATTGAACGGGAGGCGTCCATCGAGCTGGATGGCCCGTTCAACTGTTCATCCGTACACGCGAAAACTACAAAAAGATCGACGGCATCCACGCAAAAATGTCCGTCGAGCTCGACGGCACCAGAGCTATCCACGCGAAAATGTTCCCTTCGTTTCATAAGGAAGTCTCTAAACATATACAGTAGCCCCAGAACCGGAACGGCGAAGATAAAAAATCTCCAAAGCGGGCTTCCACACCTTAACACCTCCATAAATATCAGATCTCTAAAGCTTTAATTTTAAAATCCCCATGAACAGAATTCCATAGGGGTTACGTTTCTTTGGTCCAATTTGGGTACACTCTTACGTCATAGCACTTTGCCTAAAACTGAGGAATTGTGTGACTGCTCCTATCCTAAGAAAAAGGCTCCTGTTCTGTATTGCTTCAATATTTCTAGTTGAACATATTTTTCTTTTCAAACAACATCCCTTCATTCTAACCTTACCTCGATTTGACTACAAAATGATGAAAAAGGTAAAGTTAGCAACGTCCAGAAAATCCCTTTTCAAAGTAGCTTCAAAAAAAAAAGAAAAAAAGAGAAAGGTTAATTGAGAAAATATCACAGGCCTTTGCTTATCCTTCAATCATACGTACCAATATCAATATCTTCATCTCCTGTACTGTTGAGTTCCAAGTGGGAAACAAGCAACTCGGCATCATTATCAAACTCAGTTTCGAAATCGTCTCGGTTGGCCATATACCCCAACTGCATTGCTTCATCCTGTTGGATTTGAAGGGGGGCCAATCTGGCAGTCAAGCTAGGGGAGAGAGGGCCAAAATCCGGCCCTGTGTGGTCCTTGGCAACAAGTCGGGTTTCAGAGGAGCCAGACTTGCCAGGATTCGGCCAGGTGGCACGTCCAATGGTGCCGAACACATGGCGTTGGAGATAGTGCTCACGAGTTTCTAAAAGAAAAAAAGGCCGGTAAGAAAGCTTCCAGTAGTGGCGTTTTTTTTTAATTAATGCAAAAAAAGAAGTTTTAGGAGAAATATGGGCTTTCTGTATTCAACTGCGCCTTAGCACTTTTATTCCATGAGAACCGGAATATCTTATAAAGGTAAATACAGAGGTCTTCTACAGACTTCCCCTCGACATACTTTATGTTGATATATTTAAAGCACATCTGTCACTATTTTCTGTTATATCATAGTTGAATACTCTAAAACCAGGCTCTGCTTTTGATAAAAACTATCCACGGCTTTAGCTGTTTTAAGCCATTTTCCAGGCCTATCGACTTCTAGCAATAACAGCTTAGGGACAAATTTACGTAACATTTTCTTCCTGTCGAGCAAGCTTCTCCTAAATAATCATCCGGAGAATGTACAGCGAAAATAGCGAGACAAGGCAAGTGTGAAAATCTTTGAGTTGTAATCGGGGGGGGGGGGGGGGGAGGTGGTAGAATATACCGTTTTAAATTCGGGTCTACGGGTATAAAAAAGGATGGAGCGACTGCTTAAGTACGTTGCATTGGCACTGGCACGACTCTTTTAAAGTTTGGCTTAAAAGCCAACTTATTTTTGTATCATTTAACTGAATACAGCTATAGTTAAAAGCAAGAGTTTGTGTGGGAAGTAGTCGAATATTTGCAAATAAAGGCGGATTTAACAAATTTTGCCATTTCTATTTAGCTGAAGTGTGCATAGTTTATGTGCGGTTTTAAGCTTGAGATTTGGGGTCTAAGCTACATTAAAAGGTAGAAGTTGTTTAGAAGTGGTAGAATTTTGCTCGGATTGGAATTATTTAGCTGCGGCGCTCAGTTTATTTTGTCTTGAGCCAATGAGATATGTCAACATCTGGTACCGAGGCGTGTGTTCGCTCCAGCGAAATTTGATATGACTGACATCGTCTAATTCATGTTACTTATTTGTTTATTATTTGATTACTGCCGTGGCATTTTCCATAACGTTTTAAAACTTATAACGTTAATGTTTCTTGAGCCTGTGGTGCTGTGTTTTTAGCGAGTCGTATATTTTGAAGTCCCCCCCCCCCCCCCCATGCCCTTCGAACCACCCCTGGCTGTCCTGAAATGTATCAACAGAATGCAGCATAACTGTGATCATCCATGGAGCTCTAGAATGTTTCAGTTTAGTGAATCCAAATATTTTGGTTGTTGCTGTTTCTTATTTCTTTTTCATTTTTCTACTACACTCCAACAACACTTTGACGCGCTATAAACAAATATTAATTAATTTAGTATGCTGACCCTTTCGAAGAGCGTTCCAATCTTCAACTGCTTCTAAGCAGTGGGACAATAACTCGACAATATTTTGCAGATTCTATGAGCATGTTCCACACTTCTAACAATAGTATCTAATTTCGTTCCAACCTCACGAAAATTTACTACGCTAACCGTTCCAACCTTCTCGAAATAATAACTACTTGCTTACCATGCTCGGGAGCGTAGTAAGTCTGATAACTACAAATCTCTGTAACGTGATTGGCCAGATTACCCCATGAAGCTGCCGTGGAGTGATATTTTTACGGAAAATTTAAAATTGCGTTCCAGCCTTGAGGCCAAGAAGCCCAAATTCATGACGTCATGCATAGTAGCTAAGGTAAGTAGGGTGGAACATGCTCTACGAGTCACTCCGATGCTCGTGGTTTTCCTCCTGTGGCCCTGCCAATGTAGAGCGTGTTCCATCCTACTTACCGTAGTTACTACGCATGACGTCACGAATTCTGGCTTTTTGCCGTCAAGGCTGGAACGACTTTTCTATTTTCAGCAGAATATCATGCCACAGGCGAATCCGACCAATCACGTTACAGAGATCCGTAGTACTATGCTTACTACGCTCCCGAGCGTGGTAAGCAAATAGTTACTATTTCGAGAAGGTTGGAACGGTCAGCGTAGTAACTTTTGGTGAGGTTGGAAAGGAAATAGTAACTTATAGTTAATATTTGTAGAAGGGTGGAACACGCTCGTAATAGCTGTAGTACTCTCGCCGTTCTTCGGGAGTCACCGCGTTTTCTTTGTCCCCAATGACGGGGAATGCTCCGATTACCATCACCATCATCAAATAGGCTCTCTTTCAGATTCAGCGGGGAGCCGATTCCGAGAGTGGCTGCTGTTATTGGTTTTTGAAGAAAAAAAATATTAGGGATGGATAAAAAGGATTTCTGAGGTCAATATTGAGACTAGTTACGAGATAAGATTATTTTTTCGAAAAATGACATCAATGCTATTTTATTACGGCTATGATATTTTTTTGAAAAATACGAACATAAAATCAAATAAAACAAATCAGAATAGCCTAAACAAAAGTGAAAATAAGGCGGACCATGATCTTTACAGACCAACTGCGTCCCCCAAATATTTGTTTTCGAAAGACAATCATATACGGTTATTTCCCCTGTTCTCGGGGAAGCCAATGAAATGACTCCATCTGCGCTCGCGGTTCGCTTCGACTCCCTAAGGAGCCCCCCCCCCCGGCAACGGCAAGAGTACGCCAAATGTAAAACGTAGATGACGGTTGTTGTCGTTTTCAATTGTCAGTTCTCGGTCACAGGTAAGTGGATAAACTGACCTTCTGCAGTCCTGGTTTCAATATACTTTGAAATATCTTCGAAATTCCCAAATCCATACTGCTCTATCGCGTCAAGTAACATTACTTCTTCTTTTGCCGTCCAATTTCCTGCTTCGCTTTCTGCAGCTGAGAATACGGAGAAGCTGCCTTGATCCTGTAATGAGAATTCCTAGAATGTATTAAAATCTGCCCTGAAATTAGCAGCTGTGTATAAGCCTTCGAGAATTACTTTTTTGGGATCCCAAAACGTAAGTGGAGGGATACCTATGACATCGCAAAAGTTGTCCGTCCGTCCGTCAGTCTGTAAGCACGATGACTCTAGAAGGGAATGAGATATTTTGATGAAACTTGGTGGGAGGAACCTTTGGGTCAAAGAGTAAGGTCAAGTTCGTAGATGGGCTCTCTAGCCCTATATTTAAGGGTTGGGCGGGGGGGGGGGGGTCAAATTAAGGGGCAACAATTTTTTTTTCAACAGCAATTGAGATGGTTGATTTAGAGGTAAGGAGACATGCTGAATCCAAATATGAAAGTTATTTTCTCGTCAGACAAGTAGTTCACCCGGAATCCAACGAAAACCGGACACAAAATTTGTCGACCAATTTTCGGCTATAGCAGTCCCTACCCCTTTATTCTCAAACTAGTATAGCTCTGCACTGTGGATGACGACATTCATTTATTTATTCTATGGACGTCGGAGAGATCTAGTGTACTCGAAGGTCAAAGGGGTTGATATATAAAGTTCAAACGAGGGAACATGTTGTTCAAGCGAGGATGTTGTTCAATGAGGGTTCACTGGTAAAGTACAGGTTAAGTTCGTAAATGGGTCCTTTAGTCCTATCTTTAGAGGCAGAGGATTGGTTTCGAATTATTTACCATACACTTTTTTTTCTACATTCAGACAACGAAAACTAGTATCACTACTTGAGCGATGATCTACATAATCTTCCTCTGCAAATTTGCATGGAAAAGAACAGTAAGAGGTCTGCATTTATGCAGCATTTACAAGTAAAGGAAAACTTGAACAGAATCCGATCTCGGTGACAAGATTATGTTTACACGTAGAGGGAAAAAAAATAGTTCTTTAAACCAGAAAATCTGACATAAATAAATTCACTAGCCAATAAAAAACGTTTTTGAGAGCATTCACGACATCAGTAATCAGTATTGATGACTGCTTCTCTCAAAAGCTAGCTAGACTTTTTTTTTTTTTTTTACTTTTTACTAGCGCCGATGACAAATTTCCTTTCAAGTAGACCGGAATTCCTTTCATCATAAAAGAATTCCCGTCCCGCTAGACTTTTTTTCTACTCGTCTTCACGACCGGAATTCTTTCGAGTCGACCAGAATTCCTTTCTACTCAACGGGATTTCTTTTCCGTGTAAACGCTACATTAGACCAAAAATCTTGAAGGAAATAGTGCAGATCAACGAAACTGAAACACAAAAAGAAGAAGACCGTTGCATAGCCTACAGGTAAGGCTGAGCATCGTGAATTTGCAGGTTGCCTACTATCATACATGTGAGGATACTGTTATAATCAAATAAGGTTCACTAACTTTTTAACACACTCTTTTAATTCCAACAACCTTTTCCCCTGTTTCCTTCAGATAGGAAAATCTCTTAGTCTCTCGGGCGTATTAATGGGTATAGAGAGATTGCACCATACCCAACGAAAACGGACGGGATCGTAACGAAAAAATTTAACATTAGGAAGTATAGGACTTTCAACTTTGAAATTAAATTATCGGCGTTTTATCATTATTCTGAACCAGTGACTTCCTGGAATGTTAGTTGGCTATTCCTTAACCGTATATTTCTATTTTTGCAAAAGAGTTTCCATCGAAGTAAGAGTTTGAAGGGGTCAAAGTTTGTAAGCAAAGGCGGAGTCTCGTCCTATTGGTGAATTATGACACATTTTTTCAAATCCGCGTCATCGCCGACCAATAGGATTCGAGACTCCGTTTTCGTGTTCAAACTCTGAAGCCTTCAAGCTCATACTTCCTTCCATGGAAACTCTTTTGCAAAAATAAAATAATAAGGTTAAGGAATAGCCCAATTAACATTTCAGCAAGTACCTGGCTCAGACTGATGATAAAACGGCGATAATTCAATGTGAAAGTTGAAAGTCCTATACCTAGCGATGTTAAATTTTGTTGTTATGATCCCGTAATGATGATGTAGCAATATCCGTTTTCATCGGGTAGGGTGCAATCTCTCTATAGTTCGGAAGCTATAACATATAAGAGAGATGACAAAGCAAACTGTGATGAAGTCTTTTAACATTACAGATGGATCTACAAGGAGATATACTAAACGAATACTATATTTGAGTTTGGGTTTCCTTTCCTCTGTATCCTGACTAGCTTATAGCCACCCTGTAAAGTATCCTTCGTCCAATGGGACAGTAGAAACGAGTTCGGGCATGCTCCCTACAGCTACTGGAAAGCTGAGTAAAAAGAGTCAGCTTCCCAGTTAGCAAAGCAGTTCAAGTTAGGGCATAGCCCCAGTTCAACCAACTTTATAGTGCAGTGTTCTATCCTGTTCATTGTTTTGACCTACCGAACTGGGTATCGCCTTCGAAAAGCCTCGGTGCATTAACATCCCAAAACCAGTCGCCGATATTATCATGCTCGCCCGCTACCCTGAACCACGCTACAACCTTAAAGCCGAAGCCCGATGAATTGGCCATATTCCTGTTCAGCGCTTCCAAGCGGACTAGTTTCTGTTAATCCCCCCATGCCTCACCGTCATTATTTGGATCAAGACATGATACAATAGATCCACAGGTTAGTAAGTGGAAAACCTGTCATGTGTGTCCCAGGTATTCGAGGTTTTGCATATGTGACGAATACCACCAGGCGTGGCGATATTCGTTCTCTGTGTGAATTGGGCTTATCTCCACCTTCGCCTCACACGCTATAAACAACTCGCTTTATTTAATTATCATACTCAAGATAAAGGAGTGCCAAACCGGACAGTAAACCAAATACCATATAACCAGGACTTTCAAATGTGATGCTTACCTCAAAATGGTACCCATGATGACTTTTGTGTGAACCAATCTCAGCTCCATTTGCAAAACACTGGAACAGATAAGAATGAGCTGATTGGTCCAAAAATAAATAAAGCCTTGATTCTACTATATATAGACCTGATCTGGACTCTCATGCTCAAGCAAAAAAGGCAATTTTTTAAGTTTAAATCACAACTGTCACAGCCATTTCTTTTACAAAATACCAAGACCTCTGATTACTTAAAATCTAATCCTAACTTAATTTTTGTGTAATCACTGCCCTGGTACAGCCAGACTTAGCTTATTGCATGGCCAACCCTGGCTCTATTCACGAAAGTTGCGGAACTTCTGCTGTTAGTCTCAGGCAGTGCTACGGGGTAGCCATCCTGGATTCTTGAAACTGAATGAAACTACAAGCTGCGTTTTTCAAAACTGGTTGACGGCAGTAACAAGAATAAAAGAGAATATATATATATATATTCTCTTTATATATATATATATATATATATATACGTGTATTTAAAAGCCAGTGGCCATATTCACAACTACAAACACAAAAATAAACAAAAAAGAAAAACACTAACACTCGACACGTTCAAGTCGCTGCCTTCCTCGCCTCCACGCCTTTCTCTATAAAGCAACATAACATAATCGAATCTCTCGAAGTAGTCCCCAAAATACAAGGGAGCAGTGGTACGCCCCCTCGAAAAAATTTATCCCTCAAATTCACCTGACGTTGGCAGAATACATGTATTTGGTTTTCGAGTAAGTACTCAGAAGGGCGAATTAAAGGAACTCTTGGTACAGACACATTTTTCAAGGAAATTTATGTTACCTTTTTTAACATACTTTTTGTTAAAACTAGGTTCACAAGTAGCGTATAAGAAACAAGACCAAAGGTTTCGATGGGATCCCAAAAAATTCAATATCTGATCCAGACAACTGGGTCATGTCTTAGCCAGATCCAGTCATCGCCAGACTCCTTGAACATTTTTACAATTAAAATTCAGAAACAGATTAAGGACAAATTGCTAATCATCTGAGAAAACCAAGTTCAGATATGGATTCATCATGTGTGTTTACCCCTATAAGTCATATCTGTTTTGACGAAAAATTCCTGCCACTTCTGCCAATTTCCCGGTTTTCGGCCGAACTCCAGAACCACTTGTCCGGCGAAAAAAGAAAGCTAAAAAATGAACTCAGGGTATCTTCTTTCCTCAATAATGAATATCTAATCAACTTCAAATAAAAATTTAACTTATAACAAATTTTCCGACTCCAGCCAGATTCCGGTCGAACTATATGTCCAGGTAAAATATGGTTGTCACACACGAATTCGGCATCTCTTCTTACCCCTAAATCGCTTATCTAATCAACTAGAAGTAAAACTTTAACTTCTAACAATTTTCCGGTTTTGGCCGGATTCCGGGCGAACAACATGTCCAGGTAGAAAATTATTTTCACATGTTCGGGAAGAAAATTATTTTCACATAAGTGTTCAGCATGTCTTCTTCCCCTAAATCGAACACCTAATCTACTCCAAATAAAACTTTTAATTTTTGTTACAGAGACATAGTCTGTAACCCGTGTTTTTATCTTTTCTTTAGTTTCCCCCTTCATTCTTAGAATACACCTTTAGTATTCATTTATTTATTTATTAATTAATATAATCATTATTTATAATATCTGGAATTATCACCGTCCACGAGAGAACAGCATTGATTTCATTTCGCCTCGAGCCCTGCACCGAGGTTATATAAGCTCCGGCATTTCATTCAGTGTAGAGCAGTGTAATTCAGTCAAAGTCAGAAAAAGCGAGTCGAAGCCAGTCGCTTTGAGTCGGATTACCTTTTTGTGAGCAACGAGTCCTTTGGAATACGTGTAATTAAGTATCACCATTTTGTATTTATGTTTTCGAGAATGTATAGGCCTAGGATTTGCAATAAAGCCCCATGTAAATGCCGAATTATGGGCTGATGTGTTTTGGCTAGGCTAGTCTAGGGCCTAGCAATGGTCTGGCAACCAACCACTGGTATTAGTTAGTTCAAGAGGTTTGGGTCGGAACTCGGATAAGATAGCGGATATGAACTGCGCGCCCGAGTCTTGCCGTATTTTGTGTTAGGCCTTAGCCTACTACTTGCCATTCCTGACTGATTCTGCGTGGTAGGCTAAAGACTGAACAACTTACATTTACATTGCATCGTCGATATAACATTTTAACAAACTTTCCGGTTTGGGCCGGATTATCCGATGATAAAATGGTTTTCACCATCGCGTTCAGCATGTCTTGTTACCCCACAATCGACTATCACATTGGCTGTTTAAAAATATTTTGTTTGCCCCTTAATTTGAACCCCCTCCCCCGCCCCTAAATGTAGGGCTACAAAGCCCATCTACGAACTCGACTGGTCCGACGACCAAACGAATCCTCCCACCAAGTTTCATCAAAATATCTCATTACCTTCGAGAGTTATCGTGCTTACGGACGGACGGATAGACGGACGGACAGACGGACAACTTTTGCGATCTCATAGGTATCCCTCCACTTAGGTTTTGGGATCCCAAATACAGCTCAAACACATAAACTCAGTCCTTTTTCAGTCCTTGATGCAACCCAAAAGAATACACATAGATACTGGAGCCTGCACTATTTCCGTTACAATTTAACCTGCTGATTCCGTTTCCCAGCTGCCCAGCTTTGCTGATCTTTCTCACCACAGAAATTTCAAAAAAAGGTTAAAAGTATCTCAAAAGAAAGCCAGCTTCTTCTTCTTCATTGTAGGTTTTCTTCCGAGATACTAGCGTACAAGCTGCCTTGCCAGTAGGCTACATGAATGTCTGCGAGCAACCGAAAATGTTGTTTCCGGCATCATTGTTTAATGGTGGATATTAAAATGAAAACAAATTGCATAGCCTAATCATTAGAAACAAACATGAATTCATTGTAACAAAAACATTTAGTATTGGGAGCAGTTGCGAAACTAGGGGAGGGCGTGGGGGGGGGGGGGGCAGCTGCCACCGACTAACGCTTTTACCATACCATTTCTGATACCGACAAAAGTTCTGTCGGTAAGAAAGGAAAATTCCTGTTGGGAAATAGGCAGTGTTTGTCGGTACTGTACTCTTTAGCATTCCGTTTCTAGTACCGACAAAAGCTCTGTCGGTAAGCCAGGAAACTTCTTGTTGGAAAATTGGCAGCGTTTCTCGGTGCGGAGACGTTGCGTGGACTCGATTTTCGGTACCGATAAGAGCTCTGACGAACAGTTTCCTCATTTCGTTTCTGATACCGACGAAAGCTCTGTCGGTAAATCATGAAACTTGCTGTAGGGAAATAGTCTGTCAGTGCATGCATTTCTTTCGGACACAGAACCAGGGGTGGCCCGAAGGGGGGGTGAGGGGGGGTGACTCACCCCCCCTGCCTTCAGTTAAGTCGTATCAGTCGTTTATTTTGGGCTTTTGCTAAGTCGTATCAGTCGTTTATTTTGGCCTCGCCGAGGTCCCGGGCATTCATTTTAATAAAAAAAAAATCCAAGCCGTTTAATTTTTTTTTTAATTTTGTCTCTGCACAGCTTCAGTCGTAACCCAGTCCCCGAAGAAGTCGTTTAAACCAGGTTTTGTAACCCCGATAGGTCGGAGACATGATTCATGGGGGCAGCAATGCGGCTACCTGTTCTACTCCCGTGGGATTTGGATCTGCCTAACTTCGGTCTTTCACATTTTAGCCTGTCAAAATCACAATAGTTTAGTTGTTAAAGTGAAGTCTGACTGGTAATATGGATATACCTTATAGACTAAAAGCGAGAGACAATGTTATGTGCATTGATTTTTGGTCATCTTTGGCTAAAAGTGAAAAAAAAAGGAATAGAATTTTTAAACAGAACTGAAAAGCCATCAGAAATCAAATGACAGGAGACCCGTGAAAGAAGTGTGCCCAGAACAAATCGAAAAATGCCGATTACAAATAGAGGTTGAGGTAGGAACAAAGCTTGAAAGGACATGAGGGGTTCTGCAGACGCTGGAATAGCTCATTCTAGTCGAGAGGTAAATTTTTGGCCTCTATGCTAGCAGAGGCGTTACTATCAAAATGTTTGGGGGCGGGGGGGGAGAGGAGCAAAAATATTCCTTCAGCCAAAGCTGACTGCGAATCGTATGTATCACTGCTGACTGCGAATCATAGCACTATCAAATATGGAGCAAGGTATTTACCAACTGGCTGGTAGTTTTACCGTCTTTTTTTGCGAAAAAACGACTGTTTTCGCGAAAAATAGACCGATTTAAAGAAAACCGACCGTTTTTAAGAAAAATCGACTGTTTCCCCAAAAATCGATTCTTTTTACGAAAAATCGCGACAAATCTGTTTTTTACCGGCTAGCCGACAACATCGGCGGAGGGGGGTGGGGGTGCATCCACCCCCCATAGTTGACGCCCCTGTATGCTAGTGTTAAAGCACTTCTGAAAAGACTTCGTAAAATTCAGGACACTCATACAACTCGAAAATGATCTGTTTTATGTTTAAGTTATTCTAAAAGCGAACTTCTCGTCTTCATTTGATGTGCATAGCATCTTCTGTCGCGTAGAATCAAATTCAGCAAACCAGTTTTAAGTTGCAATTCTTCAGATGTAGCTCACTGTAGCTTTACCTGCTTTAGTTTTCGACATGAAAGTACAGTCTGTCGAGTGACAAATAAAACGGTACATGGTACTTTCATTATGAAACAAAAGTACATCAAATCACCCGGGGAAAAACGCAACTCAAGTCTCGTCGGAGAACCGGCGTCTTTTTCTATATCTGTAAACTCCTGTCAGGCCAAGACCAAAAGGTCGTTACGTCCGTAAATCCGGATTTTTTTTTTTAGTGCACTGGCAAACCTGTTTCCTCGTTTCGCTTCCGAGGAAGTGTGTTCTGAACGTGAAAATTACTTTTTTTGCTATTAGTTCGGAGCAAATCTACTTTCTTTTCTATGGGCTTTATTTTGTCACTTTTTCGATGGACAGAGTCGTGATTTCATAGCTATTCTTAACTTTTCATTGGGATCGCAAAAATGACGCTCTGCTCAACGGATTACGTCCATAAATCAGGACTTTTTTCTTTGAATGCAGTTGCAAACTTCCTCGTTTTGTTTCTGAATAAGCCTGTCTTTTACGTGAAAATTACTTTTTTTGCTTTAATTCGGAACAAATCTACTTTGTTTTCTGTGGCCACTATTTTGTCACTTTTTTCAACGGTCAGATTTTGTTATTTCAAAGCAAAGCTCCTTTTCAATGATTGCAAAAAGACGGTCTGCTCCTCGGCGTTTCACAAAATTTCGCCTGTGGCATCATTTCATAGTATTCCCTATTTATAGGAACGGTGTGTCAATTTACTTGGCGATTAGGCTTGGAACTTTTTAGATGTGGAACACATTAAAGGCTGGCTAGAATCTTTCTAGACAAAGGCAGATTAAACAAAATTCGCCTGCGGCGCTTGCTTTAATTTTGTCCAGGGTACAGGCGTTGAAAGCTTTTCTCTTATGCGAAAGTTGAAATGTAAAGCTGAGGCTATGAAGGTATGTATACACAAATTTTGATTACAAGGATAATTTCAGCTGATGCATTGCAGCTAGTTTTACACCGGGGCTCTATTATTTGTTGGTGGGGAATGTGCGCCATTGCCGCATAGTCGCAACAGTTAATTTTTGTTGGTACCTGCGAGTCGTATATTACGACCCATGAGTCGTTGAAATAAGGGGTCTCACCCCCCTGGCCTGAGTGCTTCGGGCCACCCCTGCACAGAACAGACAAACTTTACGAGCTCGTAGGTGCTAACCTTTTGAGCGGCTTAGTTTAAAATCGGAAAAGACAGCCGCGTAAATCTTCAAGCAGTGACGTAATCTGTTGCAGTGTCTATCACTACTTTTCTGGTTTGAAACACTATTGACTGCATACTATGTTCCAGGTTCTATGTGATAACCATGGGTGCCCGGAAGTTAATGAACAATTCATTAATTATCATTAAAAAACCATCTCAATTGATATGTTACAACTTATTGTTACAACGGTTGTAAGATGCATTCACGCGCAGTGGCAACGGCACTATTTGTCGGTAAATCATTAAATCTTGTCAGTAAAATCTGGGCTTGCCCCCCCCCCACACACACACGAAAATGGACTAGTTTCGCCACCGATTGTGAGAAGAGAAGATCTTCGTCTTTTTGGCATTCAGGCATTAACATTGACTCTCCTGTAATATAATAATGCGAGATGTCATAATTTTATTTCCATCGCAACAGTCCCAAAATTTCTAAATTATTAAGTAAGAAAGATTTATCTGTGAATATACCTTTAGACACACATCTTTCAACAGGTTTAACTACAATAGAGGTATGCTTATGTGAACATTTGCTAGTGAATGACCGCCGAAGAAAAAACTAAAACCCATACCAGGCAATTTTTACTACAAAATACTTGCCAAAAATGTTTCATTCACATCCATTTCAGCAATGATAATCTTTTTTTTGAAAATTTTTCTGTATGTTGAGTCACCTGTCTGTTAACTACCACTTGGTGTTCTTTCCACAATTTGAATCTAGAACATACCTTCAACAGAAAAGATGGTGGTTCAAATCAACAAACTCTTCAGACAGAAAGATGAGCAATCTTGTAAATTATAAATAAATTCATTTTTCTCAGCTTCAAGCTTAAAGTCTGTGCCAGGACAACCCTGAAATAGTTGGCTATTAGCTGATATAAAGTTTGTTATTATTCTTTGCAATTCAACTATTTTATAAGTAAGTAACAGAACCAGAGGTACTGAAACAGATAGAGAAGTGTTCAAATAAGTATACCTCTATTGTAGGTTAGACAGGTTGCGGTGCATCTAAGGCACGTCTAAGCTACAAAACTAATTATGTAGGGTGCTTATGGAAATAGAGACAGAGGGAATTAGTATAGGCTCCCCAGTAGGCTTAGGCTAGAAAGCACCAACTCAACTTTTATTTTTGCAATAACAGACAATCATCTTCTTCTTCTTCTTCTAGAATATAGTCATTGGGATTCACTGACCCTCTTAGACTTTTTCTTTATGTAGTCGGTTGACCATTGGTTGAAGTCTTCCTTTATATTATAATATCCAAGGATGCTGGTAGTTCCAGAATTTGTGTGACAACTTGGGTTTCTTCTTTCTTTGGTATCTTGTGGGTGTGGCCTATGGTGGCTACTTCTGATTTTAGTTATAATCAACTGAAGGTTGATAGCATGGTCCTCCTTTTTCTTGTAATTGCCAGCAGCTGAAGAGCCCGTTGTGAAGATTCCTCCAAAATACGGCAGTGTCTGCATAGAGGCGTGATACTCTGCTTGCGTCGGAACAATTCTCTGTTGAATAGCACTGCTTGGCTCTTCAGCCTGAAGAAGGTTGTGATCGCAGATCTTGATTTGAAAGGGGATGTCAGTGCGGGGAGTGCAGCTACTACTTTTTTCTTGAGTCTGTTCCTTAAGACATCTTGGAAGGCTACAGGTCTATTGTTAGTTGGTGTTACTTTGTCAAGAGCCTGTTGTGCGTTCTTGTCAGCTGCGTGTTGAAATCTGATGGTTATTCCTTGTTCCTGTAGTTCCCTCATTATTTCTCTCAGTTCTGCTGTATTGTTGTCTCCCGTTTCCAACTTGATGGTTTTCAGGATCATCAGTGAAGACCGAGAGTCACTAAATACAAAGATCTTGTTGGTGGAGGGTGGTTTCTGGGTTATAAGTATATAAGGCTATAAGTATTTATTTATTTACTCATTTATTTCCCTCAGAACTGAGGCTACAAAATAATGTATAAAACAGAACTATGCCTAAATGGCTTTCATCTCCGCTTTCGGTACCGAAGAATTGTCAGGAAGTCTCTTTTGTATTATTAGGTTGTATGCTTGGATGTATGCAGCTGCCGCGCTCTTGGGGCCTTGCACAGAGCCGTCTGTATAAATCTCAAGATGATTCGTAGGCCTAGTACTTTCATGAGAGGAAACACTGGATTGTAGTCTGAGTTGGCATCTTGTCCTTCTTGAATGGGATCAGGTCTAGTTCAACATCCCTGTTGTTCATTGTCCAGGGTGATGATGGTGGGTGGGGTCGATTTTCTTCTTTCAGGTCTTCATTCCATCTACCACATGGGACTGGAACGTTTGGAAAGAGCTTTGTTTTTTGTTGGTCGGGCAATTCCAGAGGTCAATACTGACGAATAGACAATATGCTTTATCCCGTAACACTGTATTTTTTGGTAATACTTTACAACAAGTATTTTTACTCTGTCTTCCATTTTGCTCACTCCAGCTATTTGCCGAATACTATCTACCAGGGTGTGTGAGTGGAGACTATTTGCAATTCAAATTGCCATATTTTGTATGGTCTCTAGTATTCTGAGGAGGTTCATAGAGCATGTTCAATGTGCATGTATCCCATATTCCATTTTACCTCGAATGTATAACTTGTGTTAAACTACAGAGGATTGCACCCTAGTAGCCATGAAAAAAGATGAAATCCAGGGAATCATCCAGGTGGTTACTGGAATTGGAAACCTTGTAAAACACAATTCAAATGCAAGAGCAAGAGCTACGAGCTCATATGGCACTTGTTACGAGTAGGCACGGCTCGGTTATGTCAATGATATATCTAGTGTTTGCTAGGTGTCTTCCCACCAAGTTTCATCTCGATCCCTCCACTTATAGCGTTTCCAATATTTCCGGTTCTCCCCTCCAGCTCCCCCCAAAAGTCACCGGATCCGGTCCGGATTTTAAGTGGGTCGTCTGAGGTATGAGGTCTTTCCAAATATCAAGTTTCATCGAGATCCGGTCCCCCGTTCAAAAGTTATAAATACCTAAAGATTCCGGATTCCCCCTCCCTCCACTCCCCCGACAGTGCCCGAATCGGCTCGGTCACGTCAATGATGTATCTAGTGTTTGCTAGGTGTCTTCCCACCAAGTTTCATCTCGATCCCTCCACTCATAGCGTTTCCCAAGATTTCCGGTTGCCCCATCCAGCTCCCCCAAAAGTCACCGGATCCGGTCCAGATTTTAAGTGGGTCGTCTGAGGTGTGAGGCCTTTCCAAATATCAAGTTCCATCGAGATCCGATCACCCGTTCAAAAGTTATAAATACCTCAAGATTCCGGATTCCCCCTCCCTCCACTCCCCCCACAGTGCCCGAATTGGCTCGGTTATGTCAATGATGTATCTAGTGTTTGCTAGGTGTCTTCACACCAAGTTTCATCTCGATCCATCCACTCATAGCGTTTCCCAAGATTTCCGGTTGCCCCCTCCAGCTCCCCCCAAAAGTCACCGGATCCGGTCCGTATTTTAAGTGGGTCGTCTGAGGCATGAGGCCGTTCCAAATATCAAGTTTCATCGAGATCCGGTCACCCGTTCAAAAGTTATAAATACCTCAAGATTCCGGATTCCCCCTCCCTCCACTCCCCCGACAGTGCCCGAATCGGCTCGGCCATGTCAATGATGTATCTAGTGTTTGCTAGGTGTCTTCCCACCAAGTTTCATCTCGATCCCTCCACTCATAGCGTTTCCCAAGAGTTCCGGTTGCCCCATCCAGCTCCCCCCAAAAGTCACCGGATCCGGTTCAGATTTTAAGTGGTCTTCTGAGGTATGAGGTCTTTCCAAGTATCAAGTTCCATCGAGATCCGATCACCCGTTCAAAAGTTAACAATACCTCAAGATTCCGGATTCCCCCTCCCTCTACTCCCCCCACAGTACCCGAATCGGCTCGGTTACGTCAATGATATATCTAGTGTTTGCTAGGTGTCTTCCTACCAAGTTTCATCTCGATCCCTCCACTCATAGCGTTTCCCAAGATTTCCGGTTGCCCCCTCCAGCTCCCCCCAAAAGTCACCGGATCCGGTCCGGATTTTAAGTAGGTCGTCTGAGGCATGAGGTCTTTCCAAATATCAAGTTCCATCGAGATCCGATCACCCGTTCAAAAGTTATAAATACCTCAAGATTCCGGATTCCCCCTCCCTCCACTCCCCCCCCACAGTGCCCGAATCGGCTCGGTTATGTCAATGATGTATCTAGTGTTTGCTAGGTGTCTTCCCACCAAGTTTCATCTCGATCCCTCCACTCATAGCGTTTCCCAAGATTTCCGGTTGCCGCCTCCAGCTCCCCCCAAAAGTCACCGGATCCGGTCCGGATTTTAAGTGGGTCGTCTGAGGCATGAGGTCGTTCCAAATATCAAGTTTCATCGAGATCCGATCACCCGTTCAAAAGTTAAAAATACCTCAAGATTCCGGATTCCCCCTCCCTCCACTCCCCCCACGGTGCTCGGATCGGGGAAGTGACTATTTCCAACTTAATCATTTGGGGTCCCTGATATGCCTGCCAAGTTTTATCGTCCTAGCTTATCTGGAAGTGCCCGAACTAGCAAAACCTGGACAGACCGACAGACCGACGGACGGACAGAAATTGCGATCGCTATATGGCACTTGGCCGAAGGGCAAGTGCCATAAAAATTGAGTCCCCAATGTGTATCAAATGCAGATTAGATGAAGAGACAAATATCCCCTTTGTTCAAGAGTGCCAAGCATGGACAAAGCAACGTCTGGAACCTTTCCACTCTCTGAATGTTGACTTCCACGAGGTACTCTGTCTTCCATTTTGCTCACTCCAGCTATTTGCCGAATACTATCTACCAGGGTGTGTGAGTGGAGACTATTTGCAATTCAAATTGCCATATTTTGTATGGTCTCTAGTATTCTGAGGAGGTTCATAGAGCATGTTCAATGTGCATGTATCCCATATTCCATTTTACCTCGAATGTATAACTTGTGTTAAACTACAGAGGATTGCACCCTAGTAGCCATGAAAAAAGATGAAATCCAGGGAATCATCCAGGTGGTTACTGGAATTGGAAACCTTGTAAAACACAATTCAAATGCAAGAAAAATTGAGTCCCCAATGTGTATCAAATGCAGATTAGATGAAGAGACAAATATCCACTTTGTTCAAGAGTGCCAAGCATGGACAAAGCAACGTCTGGAACCTTTCCACTCTCTGAATGTTGACTTCCACGAGGTACTCTGTCTTCCATTTTGCTCACTCCAGCTATTTGCCGAATACTATCTACCAGGGTGTGTGAGTGGAGACTATTTGCAATTCAAATTGCCATATTTTGTATGGTCTCTAGTATTCTGAGGAGGTTCATAGAGCATGTTCAATGTGCATGTATCCCATATTCCATTTTACCTCGAATGTATAACTTGTGTTAAACTACAGAGGATTGCACCCTAGTAGCCATGAAAAAAGATGAAATCCAGGGAATCATCCAGGTGGTTACTGGAATTGGAAACCTTGTAAAACACAATTCAAATGCAAGAAAAATTGAGTCCCCAATGTGTATCAAATGCAGATTAGATGAAGAGACAAATATCCACTTTGTTCAAGAGTGCCAAGCATGGACAAAGCAACGTCTGGAACCTTTCCACTCTCTGAATGTTGACTTCCACGAGGTAGTGAGAAAAACCAGATTAAAGGAACTGTCCAGTTACCTTCAGTTGACAGGGAGGCTAGACAGGTTTTACGGTAAGAACACAAGAAATGGCGGTAGAATGAGTGATGTTTTTTATTAATTGTTTTGATGCAGTGAAGTTTTCATCAATTGTATTAGAGAGTGATGTTTTACCATAAGCTGTGAATTGGGGGATTGCGACAATGGGCTATTTATAGCCTGAGTTTCGGCTCGAGTGTCTGACCTACCCCACAGAATAAAATAAATAAATAAAAAACACCCGAAGAAAATGGATGTTGCTACACTATCATCACAGGAGCATAAACAAAAAAATAACATTGGGAGGTACAGAACTTTCAACTTTGAGACTAAATTATCCGGCTCTTGGTACCCATCCTTAGCCAATGAGTTGTTGGAAAGCTTAATCTTGCTTCATCTTGTATGTATAATATAACTTTTACTAAAGAGTTTTTTTTTATGATGGGAGTTTTAAGGCTTTAAGGTTTGTAAACAAAGATGGAGTCTTGCATCCTATTGGTCGGTTATGATGTGTTTTTTCTAATTTGACCACTAGAAGCACAAAACGGAAAGTTTTAAGGCTTCAATCTCCAATTTGTTATTAAACTTTTCTACGAAGCTGTAATTATAAATTAAGAAAGAGCCAACAAACTGTTTCTAACAATTCAAAGGCTCAGAATACTTATCAAATATGGTTAAATCCCTCTGAAATTCTGAAGTCCTATAGCCTACCTTGCAATGTTGTAGCCTTCTCTGCCTTTTCCATTTTCTTCTAGTAGGCTGCAATCTCTCTACAAACTAAGCTAGCATTAACAGGCTACAGAGCCTTGTCTCTAGCAAATGGGATTCAAATTCAAGAGTATTAAGACCAAGTCTTGCCTAATATACTTACAAGAACACATAACTCGAAGTCTGTGCAACTTTTACATCTGATTCTCGTAGTTCCCAAGATTTCTTGGCAATTGTTGCAGCTCCTACTCATTTGTGAGATGGCTACCAGCCACAACAGAACAAGATAATTTAGGAACTCTTTTGTTTTGGATTCCTGGCTTTCCTTTCTTCTTCTTTTCAGTGTGGCATCGGATCGGAGTTGTCCACTTTGCCTTTTCACGTCTGGGCTATGTTGCCATGCCTACTTATATAGTCTCAAATAGGTCGATTGTCCTCAAGAAGGATATGATTGCCTTGAAGATTGAGGTTTCGGCTGAGGGGGAGAGTGATGGGGACCGTATGGATTCGGTTGAAGGTTTGAGATGAAACCTACTCCAGGCTGCAGAACGAAAGCTAAAAGCTGCAACTTCGGTGACAGAACAGTCAAGATCTAACCTTAATCTTACTAAACGAATGGATCTGTTTTACCAAAACGGATAGAATCACAAGAACTTGTCTTGTTGACTGCTTTAGCTTCTCTTCTAACCTCTTTCTAAGAAGCCAAGGAAGTGCAAGGAAGACCAAAGTTATTTCTCATTAGTGGCGTTTTTTGGCAAAAGAGCTAAAAGCCCTGTCTCCTAAGTCCTCTGTAATTTCCGCTAATTTTACTGTTTTTGACAGAGAGGAGTCAGGTGCTGTTCTTCTGAGCAGATAGGTCAACTCAGCTTGGAGTTGCCAATCTCCTGAGTCCTGTCTTCACAGGCGTGGACAGAAAGGACAAAGACCTTGGTCCAAAAACAGTAAAAAGAACAGTATGGAGTAAGCACACTGGATAAAAAATGGGAAAATGAACCGAGGCCTTGGATAGGTGACATAAAACGCGACTATTATCTAGAGTTGATAAATAGATAAATGTGAACAGTGTGTATTCTTTAACCTGGCTTTTGCCTACTATCGACGCTATGATGAAAAGAGACCAGCTGGCTTATTGCTAATGATGCAAACTCGATATGCTAACATCCAGAATCAGAATCATCAAAATGGGCTTGTTCTTAGCACAAGCTTTCCTGTTCCTGTCAGTATTTCTGTCTGTGTATGGGACATTTACCAACTGGAAAAAGCCTGCCCCTGTAACTGTATATAAACTTCAACCCATCGTTCATGAACCCATTTATAATGAAAAAGGAAAAGTGATCTCTGGAGATTTCTATAGAGGAGATTTGAAGTATGTATATGCTGGAGTTAGCAAAGCAGACTACTCATTTGTTTACTACTATGCTCCATGGGATAGAGAATCACAAGACTTTGCAAATGATTTCTGGAGACTAGCCCACAAGTATTCCAATGTGGCATACTTTGCAGCTGTGAACTGTTGGTATAACAAAGGTGAATGCAAACATACTTTTCCGAGGACCACTAAGTTTCCTCAGATTATTTCTTATGTCAGGGGCTACCATGGAAACACATACCATGGTCCTCTCAAAGCTGATGCAGTTGAAGAATTCATTGTACTGTATATGAAACCAGTTCAAGTGCTACATTCCATCTCTGACTTAATGGGACTTACAGCAGATCACCAAGCAGTAATCATTGGTCATTACAATGTAAGTGACTTCACAAATACCTACTTTGACAGATATTTGAGTGCAGTTCGTAAGGCAGCATACCCTTCAAGAGAGAATAACTGGGTCTTCGCAGTTGTACTGTCAGTTGATGTAGCCAAAGAATTTTCTCTTCAGTATAATGACATTGTCCTTGTTATGTGGAACTCAACGTCTTACTTCTCTCACAAAGGGAACTATACTAGTGATACCATCCTGCAATGGGTTAAAACTGACTTTAGTAGAGTTGCAGTTTCATACCAAAGAGGTTTCACTGACAATGGTCTTATCGAACAGGTAATGGAGAGTGGCATAGGGGTATTTATAATAAGCCCCAAGGTAGCTACTTCAGAACCCCACATGCCACAAGGTGTCAGTCTTGATGCCCATCACGTTGAACTGAAGGATCAGACATTGGAGATGGGGGAGTGTGGACTGAATCAGAATTCAACAGAAGGATTATGCAAGAGAAGAAATTTTCTATCTGTTCTCCGCACATCAGATATTATGATGGGCATCAGAACTCAAACAGATAGCAATGTTGCAGTCAAGGAAACCTTTTATAGAAAGAATATGGCTGCACAAAGCAATATCATGCAACCGTACTGGCAACAGCTGAGCTTAATATATGCTGAGATGCCTTTTAGCAGTCTGAAAATACACAATCAGTCAGTATTTTTCATATTTGCTGACAGAGATTTTGTGTTTCCAAGCAATTGTGTTGTTCCACTGAATGATTCCAGAGTGAATGCGGTAATAGTGGATAACAAAGGTGAAGCAATTTCTGTTTTTGAAAACTTTGAACCAAATGACTTGGTTTCACTGTTTCGCAACTGCACTCTAGTCGGTGCAGCTTGTTCAAGCAAAAGTTCTATGCGTAGTGGGGTAGCTTTGTCAAATCCAGACATCTTGCCAGTGTATGATGTTGTATCTAGTGAATTTGAAAATCTAGTGATAAACAACGAGGAAGATGTGCTCTTATTTTATACTTCTGTTGCTTGTGGGTTGTGTGTAGGGGTATCCCATGTGATAATATCGTTAGCACATATGGTAAGACTTGTGTCAAAGATTCGTATATATCAAATTGACGGTTCATCAACCTCGTTACCATGGCAGTACAGTGTTCCTAGCTACCCAACCTTAGTGTTGTATCCAGGACAAAACAAAGCTGATAGTGTGATGTTTCCTCTAGATGAACCAATGACCGTGCAAAATGTGATAACATTCCTTGCAAATAACATAAGTCCTGAGAGTAGATTAGAGCTGTCTCTCTTATACTGTAACGAGGAATCTAGTCACTGTATAAGAGATGCAAAGTTAAAGTTGCGAATGCGAATCCAGCAACTGCGTCTACAGTTAGCCAAACTTGATGAAGAGTTACAGGCTAATGCAACAGATTTCAGGAATAGCGTAGTTGGTTTGAACCGGAACGTTATTTCGAATGAAATCAATTACCTTAATTTAATGAATTTTGGGTTGTGGACCAAAGTTAGTTCGTTTGCTGCTGCATTGTAGTGTATGGTGGAAATTAAGAATAAAAAATATTATAAAAATTGTGCATTAGGATTTTCCTTTCCATTCGATCTGACAAGCAATCTAGCTGACAGACAAGCATTCCTCACAGTGGGAACCCTGACAGTAGTCCTATACCTCAAGAAGGTGCTGAGCATATTATTCAACCTCGAGTGTAGGGTAAGAAGACGAAGTAGCGTGTATTCAAACACAGTATGAGCCAATGCTGTTTGATAGCCGACCTTACCCCTGGTGCACACTGCAGCGATTTCACGCAAAATTCTGTGTTAAGCTCAGTGCACACAGAATGCGGAATCTCATTCATCTAGGAGAATTCAGCGTCGCTTGCGCTTCGGCTTCGCTTCGTCGGGCCAAACCCTAATCATTCAGCATTCCATGCCGATCTATTTTCGTGTTGCATCTCAGTAAGCGTGATGGTAACCAAAATGCCAAAGTAGAAAAGGATATTATTTGCTTACATAAGTGTCTATATTATAGTCTTAGAATATTATCTGGCAAGGATATCCTTCATACGTTAAAGTGATGAGGCAGTTTTCTTTTTCCCAGTTTGCATCTTCCTGGTAAATTCGTACAAGTATTCGCTTTCGGTGGCAGCTACGAGACGGATTGGTCGATGGGCGCGAAAGGAAAAAATTAGATAGATGCCCACAGAACGAGAGTTCACGTTCGCCTAGGCGAATTTGACGTCGCTAGTGGCCAAAATATGCTTCTCTAGCCAAAAATTTCCCGCCGCGCAGTTTCAACTCCATTCGACTTATTTTGGCGTCGCCTCGGTTCGCGCAGAGGAAATTCAGGAAATGAACAATCAACCTGGCCAAAGTAGAGTATATAACCAGATATAGAATATATAACTATAAACTTAACTTTTCCCTCTATTTTCGTTCTAGTCCTAGTATCGTTATACACGTATACGTATCTAGTCGTGGAGAATTCCATCGCGTACTCGCTGCCAGTGGGTCTACTAAACGAATTCGCTGACGGAACAAAATTCGTTGGGGTGACAAAATTTGCGTTCTGTGGGCACCTATCTTCATACGGTACAAATCGTGCGACAAGCAACGCAAAAAAAAAGTAGCCTAAAGGCCAAAGTTGCTCTACCTTTTCCAAAACAAAATGTTGAATCCTAGGATAGCTGAACATAAAATATCTTACAGGGTATTGTCGGCAGCGAACGGGACAAGGTCATGGGAATATTTCGTTTTGTTCACTCTATGCTCTACTCCCCGAACTATCCTGCGAACTGGGGATCACGGTTGTGTGTTCGAGGACTCGTGCCAGGATTTTGGCACCATCAATGCCATACGGAACCGTTGAGATTTCTCAGTGTCTGGTACAGACAGACGACCAGATTTTCCCAGCTGAGTTTTCTGCACTTTCAGTATTAAGTGAAGAAAAAATTCTACTGTTCCGAGAATCCTATCAGTATGTTAGGATAGGTGTATTATTTTATATATAAAAAAAAATCAAAGTTAGCACCTGCCGAAAGGTGCAAAGCAGTCGACGCGGTTTTGTGAATTTGAGAAAAAGAACAAGAGGTACGAGCTCATATGGCACTTGTTACAAGTAGGTGGTGTGACAGGCGAGAAAGTGAATCTGAGTATTTTCCCGGGAATTCCGATACCCCTCCCCACCGTGCTCGAATCCGGTCCAGACCCTAAAATATGTCGTCTAAGGCAGACAATCTGTCTACTTTCCAAGTTTCATTCCAATCACTTCCACTCGTTTAGACAGCTATGCGAGCCACAACATTTTCGGGACTCCCCCCTGCTGTGGCCGAATGCGACTCGAACACATACTAACATCTCTTCTCCCGTCCATCAAGTTTAACTCGAATTGGAGCATATCTGCAAATTTCCGGTAACCATTTCATCCTCCTCCTACCTTGGTCGGATCTGGTTCGGACACCAAATGACAAATCTAGGCCGCATAAACTTGATGCTGTTTTTGTGCATGTCACAAAGTTTCCGGACCGCCCCCCCCCCCCAACTCCCCCAACCATGACCGTATGGGTTCGTAGACAAGCTTTGCATATCTAGGTCATCAGTTCTTGTCACCCATAAAGTTTCACTTGAGTCGGACCATTTTTTTCGCAACCTATTTTAATTTTAATTTTTAAATTTTCATTTCTATTTCTTAATTTTATTTGGCAGTGCAAAACGGATACGTCAGCTGATTTTGTTTTCTTCTAATTTTAATTAATTAATTTTAAATTTTCATTTTAGTTTTTCAACTTTACTTTTCATTTATTAATTTTATTTGACAGTGCGAGACGGATACGTCAGCTGAATTTTAGAGAGTTTTATTTCGGCCTTTCTTGGCAAGGGTCCTCTTCAGGCTCAAAGCCGTTCAAGCTGGAAAAATGAACTTGTGGTTTGCCACAAGTTCGTTTTTCCAACTTGAGAGGCTTTGAGCCCGAAGAGGACCCTTGCCAAGAAGGGCTGAAGTACATTCTCATAAAATTCAGCAGACGCATCCGTTTTGCACTGTCAAAATATGACTCGCAGACAGCTTGGGCTGAAGGAATATTTATTCTTGATTTTACAATTAGTTTAAATTTTAATTTTTCATTTTCAGTTTTAATTTTCTGTTCAATAGATATACCCTCCCCATAAACCCAGTTGGATGCTGATGTAGCTGCAGTTGCAGCTATAAATTCTTCCTCCATATTTTGTTTTCAAATATCTTCCTTCATCACGTCACCGTCTTCGAACTTTGACCGTGTTTTTGCGTAATTGCCAATTTTTATTTTTTTTTATTTATTTATTTATTTGTGACCCGCTTTTTGCGTAACAGCGGAGTATGAATAAAACATAAAAGTACAATATACAAATATTTTACTCCGAACATTGGGAGGAACAGTTTTTGGTTCAGGACGAAAAGTGTTTTCACGACAACCGGTTGGTTACCGGTTCCAGTTGAACACCGGTTGGCACCGAAACACACCCTAAGGTGTACCGATGATCAAGGGTGGTGGGAGTGGTGGGACAAGACGAAGGTGGTGACATTTATCGGTATTGATCTCCATGGCCCATTAAGTCATCCACTAACAGATCTTATCAAGGTCCTTTTGAAGAGACTAGGCATCCTTGTTAGGCAGTAGTCGCGCGTTTCTTGCCAAAAGAGGTCAAAGGCCTGTCTCCCAAGTCCTCTGTCCTTTTTGCTAGTTAGGCCGTTTTGTGGTAAGAAGTCTGGCGGCGTTCTCATGAGCAGATTGGTCAACTCACCTCGGAGTTGACCAATCTCCTTCCTCGTAGGCTTGGGCAGAAAGGACAAAGGCATTGGTCAAAAGAGCAGTTAGGAGTAAGCGCTTGGTGCAGACCATCAAACGAACCAAGGCCTTGGTAGACAGGTGACAAGAAAACGTGAGTAGTGTTCTCAACATGTTAATTTTCGTATTTCTGCACATAAATCATCAAGTGGTTGCGACACGTTTTTCGTTTGTTAAAATTCTACTTTTCTCAAGGAAAAAACATTTTGTTCGATCTTTCGTAGCACGAAAATTTCACCGCTCTAGCAAGCCCGACCATCGCATGCTAAGAACAAATGTCTGTAGCGCCACGCGGCTTATTACAACTATTTGAACAGTGCTTTAGGTAGAAAAGCAGCAGGAGTGATGCAGAGCGTTTTCCACCCTTCTGCAAATAGTAACTATTAGTTACTATTTCCGTTCCAACCTCACCAGAAGTTACTACGCTGACCGTTCCAACCTTCTCAAAATAGTAACTATTTGCTTACCACGCTGGGGAGCTTAGTAACTACGGATCTCTGTAACGTGATTGGTCGGACTCACCCGTGGCATGATATTCTGCTGGAAAATAGAAAGATCGTTCCAGCCTTGACGGCAAAAAGCCAGAATACTCTATACGACTAAATCCAAAACATGCCTGTGATTCTCAGGAAGAAGGAGTAAACGTGTCCGTAAAGAAACTCAAATCCTTAGTCAGCGCAGCTGTGACACCGTTTCTTCCGTTCTTCCGCAGGTACCCGGAGATTCTGCATCGGAAGGGACAGATAGTCATCAAGTGTATTCGTGACGTCGTGCGTAGTAACTACGATAAGTAGGATGGAACACGCTCGCAGTTGTAATTTCTAGAAGAGTATGAAAGCAGGTAAAGTTCTCCGATTTTTTAAAAAAGAAAGAAAAACACACAACGATCACTGGCGACTGATTAAGCGTGAAGCTGTATAAGTACAAAACGATTATAGATCTTTTGGCTAAAAACAGCGAAAAAGGCACCGAAACGAAATCCTAGCCTACCGTACGAACTTCCTGATTCTTGACGTGGCACCATCTACCTCTTTTTCGAATTTGTGTGGATCAACTGTGCTGTGTGTGAGGAAGAATATTAAATTAAATTTTATTTGTAACCCGTCTAGGTAAAGACTGAGTATGGTAAAACAAAAAAAAACGAAAAGAGAGAGAAACAATATAACATCAATAACAACCAAAATAATTAAAATTCAGTAAACCGGAACATCATGGAGCTCCATGGGTGGATACAGTTTTCCTTCACCCTTCATCTATACATGTAGCGGGTTCCTTTTTTTTTTATGAAAATAGATACCTCTAAAGCTCGGAAGCCCATCTGGGATTCCTTCTGCGGTCAGAAACGCAAGGTCTAATAGTGGGAACACACGATCAGGATCGGGAGCTCCGTGTCTGGAATTCCTGCCCGAATTTGCGGCACCATTATCACTTCCATATGGAAAAGTTGAAGCTTTTTCAACTTGATGATGAAAGTGCAGGAAATCCGGCCGGGAAATGCTCATCGCGTGTTCGCACTTTAAGTTTCTTATCTCAAACGAAATCAAGTTTCTGAAGCAGCTTCAAATTAGTGTTTGGGGACCTAGAGCACACAGTAACAAATTTAACCGCGCGGAGGCCTCTATACCCCCCCCCCCCCCCCTGCAAATTATCTCTCAGCAGTCTTCACGTCCACCGGTAGTCAGAGACGACTATCGCAAATGCACATTACATGTATGTATTTTGCACCGAAACAATTTAAGATGGCCGTCACGCTTGTTACTCCAATATCAACCGAAATGGAGGGAAGTTAACTGTTATAACTTTCTTGAACAGAACCGTTAACTACATATTTACTTTTAGTCTGTGGCAATCTCTCATTCATCTTATTCTCTTTGTCCGCTGTTGCAGGGCCCATAAGGAGCGGAACCAATTTGCCTTATCCCAGTTCAGCACTCCAAGCGGACTAGTTTCTGAAAGACCGATTGTCTGATTATCAACAATTGCGAAAGAGAGACAGTAAAATATGAGTTGCGTTTTTGCAGATACCATGGTATCTGATACCACGGTCTAAAGTCGTTTTTACAGTTATCGTTGTGTCTGATACCACGGTCAAAAGGCGTTTTTGCAGTTATCGTGGTATCAGATATTCAGATACTACGGTCCGACCGTGGTAATCTAAAAAGTCATCTCACTTTCAGCAAATTTTGCCAGACTGGTGAGAAAGCAGTTTAGCACTTAGTGATGTAACCGGATATCTGTTTTTCTTTTGGGATGACTTCGAAAAGTGCAATTTCGGTAATAGTCGTTTTTGCAGAGCACCGTGTATCAGATACTACGATAACTGCAAAAGCGACTAATTGTAGATACAGTTACCGTGGTAACAGATACCATGGTATCAGTAAACACGCAACTATGGATACATAAGGGGATGAGCAGAACCTAGAAAGTATCTTTCATTTTTTACTGAATGCAAAATTTCCATTGCTCCGGAAACGGAATGCAAATCTTCTGCTCATTAGTTTTCCTATATCTTTCGCAAATTTTAATATTGAGACAATAGTTGCGTTTTGATACGAATTCTCCTCGCAATTCTTCTATTTCGCGTTTTTGGACTATTTAGATGAAGCGGATTCTCCTTTTCTTGCGATTTTGTCAGAATCGAGAACGGGAAAACCCTCGCGATTCTGCAGAATACTAAAATTACTCCGATAGTGAATTCTCAATTCTCCGTTCTCCTCCCTGATTGGTCAACAGAGCGCGGGTGTTTATCAGTCGTGATCGTATTGGCATTCTTCTTTTTCTGCAGAGCTCTCTGATCGCCTGGAAAATGTCCAAAAGACCAGTGAGAATCATTCTGGGTGATCATAATATTTCATACGAAGACGCTCTCATTAAATTTGACGTTCCTAAATTAACAGAACGTAGAAATATTCTTTCAAATAAGTCTGGAGCTAAGATAATCTATTGTCCCCAGATGGCCCATTTATTCCCCCCTCCCCTACCGTCTTCCGTGCGTCGGTCCGAGAGGAAGACTGGGAATCAATTTGTTCCATATCCTGCTAGTTCTTCTGCCCAATTTGTACGTAGTTTCTTCCCATCATTTATTTCTGGTAGAATCTTGTAAGTGTATTAGTTAATTTGTTTCGTGTCTATTCATATTTTGTAAATTTGTATTCCACTTCTAGCTTTTTGCTATTTGGAATAAACTTGATTGATTGATTGACTGATGTGCATAAACAGGTATACTGGGTTGCAGACGAGTTGCCAAATCACTGTTTTTGTCAAAAAGAGAATGGAGAAGCGAGAGGAGCAAAAACGGTAATTTGTACGAGAAAGCGAGAACGAACTGAGGATTCAGATAAAAAAAACGCAACTAATGATGGACTTTCAGAAACTAGTGCGCTTGGAAGGGCTGAACTGGAATCCGACAGATTAGGCAGGTGTCTATTTGGTGATCCTGCACAGGCTCTACAGATAAGGTGATTGACAATAATAGCTGCGTTCTTTGTCACGGGAGTTCTCACCGGTGGTCTCCGGTTTTTCTTATAAGCCGTTTTTGCATCCACCGGTGACTTCTCACCAGTCAATTAACCCGTTTTTGAACTAACCAGTGTCCGGTTTTATCTCACCAGTGCGGACTAACCAGAACCTGCTCATGAGCCCGGCTTCAGCGAGGAGTTAGCCGGTTTTCATCAACTCACCGGTGAACCAAAAGAACGCGTTTTAAGGGAAGAACCGGACACTGGTGACTAAACACCAGTGACAGCCCGGAGTGCAACGAACGCAGCTAATGTTTTTCTGACGTCAAGATCAGAAAGTTCGTACTTGAACTGCAAATGGCAGCAAACTCAAATATAAAAAAAAAACGTGAACAATAAACATATATGCGTCCGGAATGTCTCAGAATCACGCACATTCTCGCCAAATACATACAAAGGTAAACAAGAACCCTTCAAATACTGGAGTAAAGCGTAAGAGTAAAGGGAAACAAGAAATTCGAGAAAAGAAAACACGAGTCAAACGGAATCGCTGGTGCGTCTATAAATCCCTACGAAGATGTAACTTCATTGCCGGTTTAACGTCACTAGAAGTTTGGAACGATAATTTTGGGATTTGGTCTTGTCGTTCCCGTTTACGCTGGGGGGGGGGGGGGGGGAGGCTAAGAGCTCAAATACAGGATTGCCAAGCCAGAGAAAGATAAATCACCTATCACCTGAAGAAAAGTCGCGGAAAGTTATGAAAGAACCCAGATTGAAAAAAAAAAAAAAATCGGGTGATTTGTGTAGCATTCTGATACAATATGAAATTATTAAAACTGGGCAGTTTGGTGATACAAACAGAAAACAAATCTGGTGGTAAACCGACAGAAAAACAGGAAGTGCTCATATTTTTTTTTTTTTAGAAAAGGTTAGTCGCCTTTTACTGGCAAATGGTCGAAAAACCATGGCGCAGTATTACTAGACGACGGAAGAAATTTGAAAACAATAGATGTTTTCCTTTTTCAAGGTTTAGGTGCATCGCCACCGTAGATCGTTAGAAATGCGGCTTTCGGCCAATGCCTTACGGCTCAACAATCGGGACACCGGATCAAACAGAAGTGCTATATTCCAACAGGTAATTCACCGTATTCCATTCAGCGCTTCCCAGAGATGGCGGAATCCGGATTCAGATTCGAATACAGGATCCGTGTCTTTGGCCGGATTTGAATCTTGTGCTTGTCCGGCTGGATTCGGATTCCAAACCCTCAATCTTACGAATCAGCTCAAATTTCTAGTCTACATCCTTCCAGTTTCCGTTTTTCCGATTTTTGCACAGTGGGCTTAGACAATCCAACTTTCCGTCCCCACCAAAAACCATCCTCAGTAATTTATCACGTTATCTGATTACCTTAGATATCAGTGCTTTTATCACCTCTGATTTTTTAACTATTAACTATGTACATGATTTGATTTTTGTTAAGGCCGGATTCGATTCCGGATTCGAATCCTTTCCTGATCGGGATCGCCGATCTCTGGCGCTTCCAAGCGAACTAATTTCTGAAAATCCCCCAGTGTCTCATTGTCAACACTTGTGACGGACAGATATTATAATATGGTTCCAGACGGTAATAAGCAGCACTTTCTACTCCAAAGTGAGTAAAAAACTTCCATTGCTCCGAAAGCAGAAACTCCTTCGAACACATTTAGAGCAAAGATGGTGTGTTGTCCCCAGATGGGCCATCTCCCCCCCCCCCCCCCCGTCGTCCGGGCGTCCGTCCGACAGGAACACTGGCGACCAGTTTTCTCCATATCCTGCTAATTATTCTGCCTATTTTTTACATAGTTTCATCCCATCATTTATTTCTGGTCATATCTTTTAACTGTGTTAGTTAATTTGTTTCATTTTTATGTAATTCCTAAAAAAAATTATTCATCTTCTAGCTCTGAGCTATTTGGAAATACATTTGATTGATTGATTGAAAGCATGTTCTTGATTTTCTACTCATTAACTTCTGGATCTATATTACCATATCTGTGTGTAAATGATGATAATAAAACCGCGAGGGACAGAAACTAGTCCGCTAGGAGCGCTGAACTGGGATACGGTGAATTCGTTCCTTTCGTAAGGCCCTCGTTGAATATTTTACCTCTATTATTCAACTCCGAACGGTACCATTCTCATTCACTTGTTCGTAATAAAATCATCAACCGTTAGGGAAAGATGTGCTTTCATCTTGAGGCGTTGCTAGCCCAATTTTTTTTTGTTTGGGGGGGGGGAGGTATTTACCGACTGACTGGTCATTTTTACCGAGTTTTGTAGATAAAAACGACTGTGTTGACGAAAACTCGGCTGATTTTAAGAAAAACTACTATTTTTAAGAAAAAATGGACTATTTTTACGAGAAACCGACTGATCTAAAAAAAATCGACTGTTTTTATGAAAAATCAAGGCACATCGCACAGACTCGGCTGTTTTTACCGAATGGCCGAAACATTCGGAGGTGGGGTGCGTTCCCTCCCTCCCCCCCCCCTAGTCGTGATGCCCCTGCTTCCATCAGCCCTCATAAGAACATCTAAGCGAGTGTTCGGGATTTTTCTTTGTTTCAAAATGTCCCCGTCCTAAGTTAGATAAACTCCAACAAGGTAAATCTGTACAAGAAACACCAGCAAATCTGACGACTAGAATTTTTATGGAGGCGTAAGCAAGTTTACAGCATTTATAATGTTATTCCCACTTGGAGTTTGTCAGGGTGGGAGCGAACGATATGGTTCCCAGCGATTCTTATGATTCCTTAAAGGACCCCTCGCACTATTTACTGTTTCTCTTATAATATTTCAAATAGTGGCTTAAATATGCTCCTAGACGGATTGTCCGCGACTTCGGCTGTTTTATGCCTTTCTCCAGGCCCGGTGACTTCTAACAGAACACAATAGCAGTTAACCGGTTTTCCGGCGACTGAGCTTCTCGCAAACAATCGTCGCATCGAAAGTGGCGAAACAGAGAAAGTGCAAAAATCAGTCTGAAGCAAATGGTTGGGTGGGGGTGTAGAATATACCCGTATGAAATACGGGTCTCTGAGTTTACGAATGGATGGATTAGGATAGCATCAATATTATATGTACGACAGATCCTTTAAAGGTTCCCGCTACCCACTCATTTTCTCGTTCATCAATTCCTAACAGTGCATAGTAGAATTCAGATCAAACCGGGTTCGATATTTACCAGCCGAGAAAGAATTTCTTCAGAAACAATCACCAGAAGTAGGACGATGGTGGAAATCCTGTTAGTTCTTCCCACTTGACTGGCAGATAGTTCTGTCCGGCAAAAATAGAATCTGAGCAAATTGGTCTTTCTTGGCAATGGTTTCGAGGCTTTCGCCCCCCCCCCCCAAAAAAAAAGAAAAGACTACAAGTAGATAAGTTTTCCTAAAAGCGGAACTTTCAAAGGCGAGATTTTACTGAATTTTTAAGAGCAGGTGAAGCGCGAGCATGTTTTTAGAAAGCTATACAGGAAGAAAAGAAAATATAAGAAAGAACAGAGGACTAGAGATACAAGATTGCGACAAGAAAAATAGCAGGTATACTACCGCAGTAGACTTGCGACTTGTCGACTAATTAGAAGAGTTAAAAGTACTTAGGCCTAATCTACTTAAAGGACATCACTCCAACCAATAAATTATTACGGGTCAGCTTATCTAATCTGCTCTATATAACATACAGATGACTGCGCTACACAATTTGACAAAGCTCTACCGCGGAAACGAACGAGTTGGCGCGGGTTGGTACCACGGCACTAGAGAACTGGGAGAGGGTATACGCTACGTCTGAGCAGCTGGTTTTGTTCAGAAACCGGAGAAGTATTATCAATTTTCAACTGTCGTTCTGCTCGAAAGCCCCAATATGAAACTATTGATCAAGGATGCACTTTACATTTTCATCCTGCGAAGACCTCTACGCTCAAGATGCTGTCTGAAGCTTGTCGTCACTTCAGATAGGGGCGATTCTGACGTTCTCACGGATTCGCTTTCCGAAAAGCAAAGCGAAAATTGGCCATGATCATGAAAAGCCATTCCGCCTATACGTTCGTCCGTCTTCGGGCAAGGTTTAGTCACAAAACCAGCCGGCGCAAAAACTAACGAAGCTTTCCACACCACCCGAATCGCCCTATGAGCTGCACGAAGGTGATGGACTAACAACCAAAGACCGTAGAAGTTTCGAAAGATGGGAAACTCTACTGAAGTCCCGTCGTGCCAAAACAGAGCGGCCCGCTAACTATTTTGTCTAATTTTTTAACAATGAAGTAAGAGTAAAAAAAAATGTAAACAAACCTAGAGGGTTTGTAAACACAACACGTGGCACGTGAAGTTTGACGATGATTTGGCAGAAGGGATCAGTCGAATAGCGTGTTCCACCCTACTTACCGTAGTTACTACGCATGGCGCCACGAATTTTGGCTTGGCGTCAACGCATTTTTAAATTTTCGGTAAAATATCACTCCACGCGGTAATCCGGCCAATCACGTTAGAGAGATTCGTAGTTACTACGCTTACTACGCTCCCGAGCATGGTAAGCAAATAGTCAGTATTTTGAGAAGGTTGGAACGGTCGGCGTATTAACTTTTCGTGAGGTTAGACAAAATTAGTAACTAATAGTTACCATTGTTAGAAGGGTGGAACACGCGCGAAATGTCAACAGAGAGATTTTTTTAAAGACAGTCCAACCGCTAGAAAGCGCTGACACACGGGGCTTTTGTGAGTTTCCTGACTTTCCACTCTTACGGTCTTTTGCAATAACCAGAACAGCGCGGGATCAGCCTACTCTACTATGTCGTTAGTTGAAAAACATAATAGTCGAAAATACCTCACTGTGAAATGTTTTAAATGAGGGGTTCCAAGGCACATAATATATCCGCTGGAGTGGCACGCTTTAAGAATAATAACAAACAGACTACAGCCCGCGTTTATTTAATGTAGTTACGTCATCACCCCCAGTCCCGTTTCGCTAACAGCGTTTTACGCTTATCTCTGTTTGCTTTGCGCACTGGCGACCCCGACTGGCAACACTGCCTTATCGCTATGCTCTCACAAGTTTGATAATAGGTAACAAATGTTTGCGCATCCTTCAGAGATCGGCGAATCCGAATCCGGATTCGTCCATTTGGCCGGATTCGAATCTTCTGCTTGTCAGGCTGGATTCGTATTCGGATTCCGAACCTTCAATCTTACGAATCCGCTCAAATTTCTAGTCTACATCCTTCCAGTTTCCGTTTCCCACTTTTTACATAGTGGGCTTAGATAGCCAACCTTTTATCTCCACCACCAGCCATCCTTAGTAATCTATCACTTTACCTCTGTTTTTTAAACTATAACCTATATGCAAGATTTGATTTTTACTAAGGTCTGCTTCGAATCCTAAGAATGAAATGGTGGATTCGGGTTCGGAATCGGATTCTACCTAGCCCCGGATTCGGATTCGAAGACTTTCATGACCGGATTCGCCCATCTCTGGTATCCTTGTGCTATATGAGAAAGTATATGTTTTGACCATTTTGCGTGTTCCATCTCAAGACAAAACTTAAGTTACGCAGTTTTAAAGGACACCTAAACAATGAAACCATACTTGAACACCCCATGGAGAATGCATTTACAGACATGGCCACGGAGAGCATTCTTCTCCTGAGCGTGACGTTTTTAAAGTAGGGATGTTCGTTTCTGGACGTTTGCACATGCAGACTCAAAGACATAAAGCGCAATTCATTCACATCTTGTACAGCGCCTGCCGGATCGTATTGGAATTTCTTCTAGATATACGTTTGGGCTTAACTGGTTAAAAATATCCCAGAAGAAGGGTTGATTGGAGACATATATTCATTTCTAAAATTGTTCGGTACTGAAATAAGGACAGATGCAAAATGAAGCAAAAATCATAGCTTGGAAACACTATTTCGTATTTGGATTGGGTTTTCTGCAGGCAATGTTAACGGAAGTCATACAAATAGGGATGATACCTGGCACTCTTCATTCAGGTGTCCTTTAAGTATTACGTCTCGAGAAAGGAGACTAGACAGATGTTAAGGATAACGCATAACATATATTTTCTCATAATGTTTAACATTACGCGCAACCAAGTCTCGTCTGTTATCAAACTTTTGACAGTTCAATAAGTCTTGTTTAGTGTAATATGTCAGAGTTGAAAAGAACTAAAACACGCCAAAGACGCGAAACGCAACTGGTACAGTAGAGGCGTGTTACTTTGAACGTCACCTTATTTTGAACGATGAAGACTGAACATGAGGAAATCCAAACCTAGCAAACATTAATGTACTGTCGTGAGTGCGAACAATAATATAAGTAAAAATAAGGTTAAATTAAAGCTACACCGTAATTTACTTTTTTAATATTTTGCTCAATTACGTCTGCCTCCTCAAGCCGCAAAATTACGCCTTCCGAAGTATTGCAACACGTCCTAATCGTCTGAAGTGTCCCAACAGAAGAAATAGAACATTAAAAACAAACAGCTGACGAAATTAAATGAATCTGATTTCATTCTTGGTGTAAAAAGGAATCTGAAACACCTGGCTCTTAGTAGATATTAAGTTCTTATTTTATCTTTCCCTTTCGACTTTTTTAGAGGCGGAAACTAAACTCACGGTGGTCCAAAATTTAAAGAGCTGTTTAAAGAGCTTTTTAACAAGCACTTCATGTTCAAATTTTTGTTCTCCACAGTGCTTGTATAATGTATTTGTATTTGTTTAAAATTAAAAACTTGAACTTGAAAGAAGCATACCTCTACTGCAATGAATGACGACCGAGATAACAACAAAAAACGCGGTATTAAAAGGGCAAAAAACGTTTACTTAGGTCAAACTACTTCTTTTTAAGTCCAAAAAGATTTCTAAGCTGTGACTGACGAAACCGTGGCTTTTTTTTTGAGAAAAAGCTACTGTACCCAGTGCCTGCCACAGCGCGAAAATTAGTGGGGCTTGCTGCGCGACATCCGTACACTACTCCCGTGCATGTGTGTAACACAGGAGATGGCTAAGGTCAACTAGCTCACGAGCGTGGAGTTGCTACACGCCGCAAGGTTGAAGACGCTTGTTTTCCTAGCTCACCCGTTCTTGCGGTTACACCAATCCAATAACGCTGATTTGTTCTTGCAATACTCAGAGCACTTTCTGACAACGAAAAGCGAGGAGCAGATTTCAGCCAATCTTTGGTAGCACTTTAGCATGTAAGCCCAACTGTCACATAAAATTCCGATCCGACTCCCTATACCCCTTAAGCTTCAACTGATCTTGGCCTGACCAGAGGCGGTGGCTGTGACTAGGGGAATCAAACCGCTCCCCTTCTGCGGGGAGGGGGGAGAATCTCACTCTTGCCTGACTCAGGTCTTTCGCCGACACGTAGCTGGAATCGTCACTATTTAAACTCTCTGGTGGAGTAGGGTTTGAGTTGCTCCCTTCTGCGGTCCAATGTTTCGACCAGGTTTGAGTGGAGTACGCGTTCTTCCTGAGACTTGAGCGAAGACGTGCTGGGTCGATCAGGGCGGTCCGATCCGTATCACCGGACGAGCGCGACGCTGTTGACCTACGGTAAAAGAAAATATGAATATAGAACTACGTAACCGTTACCATTTAAACCCGTTGATGATATATGATCTGGGTTTGAAGGATCCGATCATGGTGAGATTAAAAAACAAACACCAATAGGTATCTTGGCCGCCATCTCAAGTAAGTTTAGGCTCGTTAGTATTGTGCTGGTACCTGACGAAAATTTTCGGAATCCCAAGACGCCTGTGACTTCTTAAAAGTTGTCCGTCTGTCCAACTGTACGCACGATAACTCTCTAAGGGGTTGAGATATTTTTGTTCCAATTTGTCGTGAGGATCCTTCGAGTCAAAGTACAGGTCAAGTTTACAGATAGGCTCGGTAGCCCTATTTCTAGGGGTGGGGGAGGGGTTTCGGATTCGAACAAAATAGTTTTAAAAAAGCTAATAAGATTTATGGGTAAGGAAACATGCTGAATCCATATCTGAAACTTGTTTTCTCGCCGGACAAGTAGTTCACTCAGAGTCCGGTCGAAACCGAAGAAGCTAAAAGTTTAACGCCAAAATATAATAATAAATCAAAGTTTTGCATAAAGTTGATTAGAGGTAAGATTTATGGATAAGTAAGTAAGTAATTTATTTGTGACCCGCCATTTGGAAAGCGGAGTATGTAAAATAAAATAAAATAATAAAATAAAATACAATAAATACAATATACAATTTTCATTCATCGACCAGAAAAGAATGTAGAGTGTCATGTGCTGATTTATGGATAAGTAAGTAAGTAATTTATTTGTGACCCGCCATTTGGAAAGCGGAGTATGTAAAATAAAATAAAATAATTAAATAAAATACAATAAATACAATATACAATTTTCATTCATCGACCAGAAAAGAATGTAGAGTGTCATGTGCTGACGGAGCCTTTTTGTCCATGATTTTTGGAGGAGCCGACGAAATTTCCAAAAGTGTGACGCTTGCATCTTTATCTTGGAAACGCTTCGTTAGCATGTGGGTGTGTTGTAACTTTGGCAAATAAAGCAGGTGCTTCGCATACTTAAAATAGCAAAGGAAACATGCTGAGACATGAGGAGACATGGTGAATTCGTTTTCGACTTTATTTTTTTGTTTAAACACTTAGTCTCCTCTGCTATAGCCTACACAGTAGGCTACTTAGATTCGGATAAAGTCCATATTTGTTTCTCTACTTCAAACAGCGTCTCTGTGTTATTTCACATCGGCTTGCTCGAACAGTTAGGTATGTTGCAGTGGTAGTGCTTGGCTATGCAAGCAGAAGATCGTTCCAAGTCGTCTCCTCTTTTGGTGTAAGAATTCTGTTTTTGAAGAGCGACGCCTTCGTCAAAACTCGGAATTTTAGTAGTTCTAATAATTGAAATCAAGCGGTTTATAGTATCAATAGTGGGTTAACAACTACAACTCCCAGTATTTCAAAATAATTTAATACTTTAAGACTAAGCTCGGCCTTCAACAAATTGTCCACGGCGTTGGATGTTGTGGCGTTGGACGCCCTTTTCGACGCCCTTTGGCTGTAGCTAAAACGAGGAAAAATTTACATACCGGTTTTTGGGATCCCAAAACGTAAGTGGAGTCCGTCTGTTAGCACGATAACTCTCGAAGGGAATGAGATATTTTGATGAAAATTTGTGCGAGGACTCTTTGGGTCAAGTCAAGGGTAAGGCAAGTTCTACATGGGCTCTGTAGACCTACATTTAGGGGTGAGGGAGGGGGTCAAATTAAGGGACAAACAAAATATTTTTAAAAAGCTAATGTGATAGTCGATTATCGGGTAAGAAGACATGCTCAACACGAATATGCAAAACATTTTCTCGTCCGACAAGTAGTTCGCCCGGAATCCGGAAAAATCCGGAAAGCCGAAACTGGAAATTTGGCAGAAGTAAAGCAGGAAGTTTCTGTCAGTATCGTCAAAATAGATATGACTTATAGAGCTATATCTCAACTTGGTTTTCTCTAACATTAGCCTGGCGAAGACTGGATCTGGCGAAGACAAAACCCAGTTGTCTGGATCAAATATTAGATTTTTGGAATCCCATCGAAACTTTAGGTCTTCTTCTGATGGAAAAACTTGTGCAGATAAATGTCGACAGCGTGATACGCATCAAAGGTAGTAAAACAAGAGCTACGAGCTCATATGGCACTTGTACGAGTAGGCTGTACAAGAAAGTAGATGAGAACGTCACAAAATAAACCCGCCATCCAAAAATGCGGTTCGGAAATAGAAATAGGATATTTAGTTTCTCTGAGCAGTTCCGGCATCGTCTCGATTGTCTGTAGCAAATGCACATGACTGTTCAAACTTTCATCCCAATAAATCCATTTGTTTGATCCCTAGACATGCTACACGATTTCCGGTACTCACTCTATCTCCACCAACCGTGGCCGAATCTCGGAATAAAAGAAATCGACCATCTAAAGCATCTTCGTTTATACCATCTATCAAGTTTCACTCGAATCTGAGCATTTTTGGAAAGTTCCTGTACCCCCCCCCCCCTCCCACCAACGTTGTCGGAGCCGGTTCGGGCCCAATCTCTTCATTCCCTGTTCCTGTCCATCAAGTTTGACTGAAATTGGAGCATAGCCTATCTGCAAGTTTCCAGTACCCCCCCCCCTCTACCTTGGCCGAATCCGGCCCGGACGCCAAATAACAAATCTAGGCCGCATAAACTCGGCACTGTCGAATTGCATCTTATTCGGTCCATCCGTTTGGTTTTTGTGCATGTCAAAAGTCCCCCCACCCCCAATTCCCCTAATCGTGGTCGCATATGGTTCGAACGCATGTTTTACATGTCGAGGCCATCGATTCGTATCACCCATGAAGTTTCACTCGAATCAGACCACTCGTTCGCAATTTATAGAAGTCAATTTCCATATTTCTCTTATCTTGCTCCCCAAACAAGAGCTACGAGCTCATATGGCACTTGTACGAGTAGGCTGTACAAGAAAATAGATGAAAACGTCACAAAATACACCCGCCATCCAAAAAGGCGGTTCGGAAACAGAAATAGGATATTTAGTTTCACTCATTTCTGAGCAGTTCCGGCATCGTCTCGATTGCAAATGCACATGACTGTTCAAACTTTCATCCGAATAAATCCATTTGATTGATCCCTAGACGTGCTACACGATTTCCGGTACTCACTCTATTTCCACCTACCGTGGCCGAATCTGGTTCGGAATAAAAGAAAATCGACCACCTAAAGCATCTTCGTTTATACCATCTACCAAGTATCACTCGAATCTGAGCATTTTTGGAAAGTTCCGGTACCCCCCCCCCTTCCTACCAACGTTGTTGGAGCCGGTTCGGGCCCAATCTCTTAATTCCCTCATCAAGTTTGACTGAAATTGGAACATAGCCTATCTGCAAGTTTCCAGTAACCCCCCCCCCCCTACCTTGGCCGAATCCAGCCCAGACGCCAAATAACAAATCTAGGCCGCATAAACTCGGCACTGTCGAATTGCATCTCATTCGGTCCATCCGTTTGGTTTTTGTGCATGTCAAAAGTCCCCCCACCCCCAATTCCCCTAATCGTGGTCGCATATGGTTCGAACGCATGTTTTACATGTCGAGGCCATCGATTCGTATCACCCATGAAGTTTCACTCGAATCAGACCACTCGTTCGCAATTTATAGAAGTCCATATTTCTCTTCTCTTGCTCCCCCAAAAATGCTCGGATCTAGGAACGGAAGTTTCCGGGGGTATGTTGTGTCAGGTTTTTAAGTCAAGATAATTCGGGTCGCTAATATGCCTGCAAAGTTTCGTTGTCGTTTTACATCTGGAACTATTCTAACTCACGACTACCGGAATTCCAGGAAACCCCATCCAACTACCCCCACAGAGCCCCGAAACCATCTGGCTCCGTCAATTTCATCTAGGCCTAATGCTTGTTCCATCCATTAAGTTTCGTCCCAATCCCTCTTCTTTTAGAGTTTCTTGTGTTTTCCACCCCCCCCCCCCCATCCCCACAGGTATCGGACCCGACTCGGACGTGACACTGAACGTCCGAGGCGATAGCTCACCAGACAAGTTTCATTCAAATCCGATCACCCGTTCAAAAGTTATGCACGCCACTAGATTCCCGACTCCCCATCCACCCACTCCCCCCACGATGGTCGGGTCGGGGAAACGGCTGTTCTCAAGTCAATCTGTTCGGATCCCTGACATACCTGCCAAGTTTCATCGCCCTAGGACATCAGGAAGTATGCCGAACTCGCGGGATCGCTAGAAATCCGGACCCCCACCCCAACTCCCCCACAGTGCCCTGATCCGGTCCGGTTATGTCAATGACGTGTCGAGGACCTGTGCTTGTTTTTCCCACCAAGTTTCATCCCGATCCCTCCACTTTAAGCGTTTCTCAAAATTTCCGGTTCCCTCCTCCAACTCCCCCCAGTGTCATCGGATCCGGTCCGGTTATGTCAATGACGTGTCTAGGACCTGTGCTTCTTTTTCCCACCAAGTTTCATCCCGATCCCTCCACTTTAAGCGTTTCTCAAAATTTCCGGTTCCCTCCTCCAACTCCCCCCAGTGTCATCGGATCCGGCCCGGATTTAAAGTGAGGTGTCTGAGACACAAGGTCATCCTAAATATCAATTTTCATCAAGATCCGATCACCCGTTCAAAAGTTATGCACGCCACTAGATTCCGGACTCCCCATCCACCCACTCCCCCCACGATGGTCGGGTCGGGGAAACGGCTGTTCTCAAGTCAATCTGTTCGGATCCTTGACATACCTGCCAAGTTTCATCGCCCTAGGACACCAGGAAGTATGCCGAACTCGCGGGATCGCTAGAAATCCGGACCCCCACCCCAACTCCCCCACAGTGCCCTGATCCGGTCCGGTTATGTCAATGACGTGTCTAGGACCTGTGCTTGTTTTTCCCACCAAGTTTCATCCCGATCCCTCCACTTTAAGCGTTTCTCAAAATTTCCGGTACCCCACCCCAACTCCCCCACAGTGCCCTGATCCGGTCCGGTTATGTCAATGACGTTTCTAGGACCTGTGCTTGTTTTTCCCACCAAGTTTCATCCCGATCCCTCCACTTTAAGCGTTTCTCAAAATTTCCGGTTCCCTCCTCCAACTCCCCCCAGTGTCATCGGATCCGGCCCGAATTTAAAGTGAGGTGTCTGAGACACGAGGTCATCCTAAATATCAACTTTCATCAAGATCCGATCACCCGTTCGCAAGCTAAAAATACCTCAAATTTTGGCTTCACCCTCTCTCCACTCCCCCCCCCCCCCAGATGGTCGAATCGGGGAATTGATGATTTCCTATTTAAGCTGGTCGGGTTCCAGACATGCCTGTCAATTTCCATCGTCCCAGCACATCAGGAAGCACGGAACTCGCGGGATCACTACAAATTCGGACTTCTCCCCCCCCCCAACTCCCCCAAAGTGAGCGGATCCGTTCCGGTTATATCAGTCACGTATCTAGGACTTTTGCTTGTACTTTCCACCAAGTTTCATTCGGATCCCTCCACTCTAAGTGTTTTCCAAGATTTCCGGTTTCCCCCTCTAACTCCCCCCAGTGTCACCGGATCCGGTCTGGATTTAAAATGGAGGGTCTGAGACACGAAGTCCTTCCATGTATTAAGTTTCATTAAGATCCGATCACCCGTTCGTAAGCTAAAAATATCTCATTTTTCCTATTATTTCCGGATTCCCCCTCCCTCCACTCCCCTCCAGATGGTCGGATCGAGGAAGCGACAATTTCTAATTTAATCTGGTCCAGTTCCTGATATGCTTGCCAAGTTTCATCGTCCTAGCTTATCTGGAAGTGCCCGAACTAGCAAAACCGGGACCGACAGACCGACTGACGGACAGAAATTACAATCGCTATATGGCACTTGAGTAAGCTCAAGTGCCATAAAAATGCTTGGATCAAGGAACAGAAGTTTCCGGGTGTTACCTTCTTACAATTTAGTAAAAGAATAATAATAATAAGAACTGGTAGCGAATGATAAACCAACCGAGCGGTTGTTGGCTTAACCAAATAATAACGTGACCGACGTGGGAAGGAACATAACTACATAAATCTTGGAAAACTAACTATAGGTTTATTTACATGACGTTACGGCAGAGAGGTACAACAAAAGAATGTGATGTGGTAACCTAATTACACTAGACATATTAACGATACTCAGCCCAATAATTCGCATCCTCTCCCTACTCCTGCAGCGCTCATGCTGCCTCGATGGTAGCTCAAACTTAACTGCCATTCAATGTGTCAGGTTCGTAAGTCAAGATAATTCGGGTCGCTAATATGCCTGCAAAGTTTCGTTGTCGTTTTACATCTGGAACTATTCTAACTCACGACTACCGGAATTCCAGGAAACCCCCTCCAGCTCCCCCCACAGAGCCCCGAAACCATCTAGCTCCGTCAATTTCATCTAGGCCTAATGCTTGTTCCATCCATTAAGTTTCGTCCCAATCCCTCGGCTTTTAGAGTTTCTTGAGTTTTCCAGCCCCCCCCCCCCCCCATCCCCACAGGTATCGGACCCGACCCGGACGTGACACTGAACGTCAGAGGCGATAGCTCACCAGACAAGTTTCATTCAAATCCGATCACCCGTTCAAAAGTTATGCACGCCACTAGATTCCGGACTCCCCATCCACCCACTCCCCCCACGATGGTCGGGTCGGGGAAACGGCTGTTCTCAAGTCAATCTGTTCGGATCCCTGACATACCAGCCAAGTTTCATCGCCCTAGGACATCAGGAAGTATGCCGAACTCGCGGGCTCGCTAGAAATCCGGACCCCCACCCCAACTCCCCCACAGTGCCCTGATCCGGTCCGGTTATGTCGATGACGTGTCTACGACCTGTGCTTGTTTTTCCCACCAAGTTTCATCCCGATCCCTCCACTTTAAGCGTTTCTCAAAATTTCCGGTTCCCTCCTCCAACTCCCCCCAGTGTCATCGGATCCTGCCCGGATTTAAAGTGAGATGTCTGAGACACGAGATCATCCTATATATCAATTTTCATCAAGATCCGATCACCCGTTCGCAAGCTAAAAATACCTCAAATTTTGGATTCACCCTCCCTCCACTCCCCCCCCCCCCCCAGATGGTCGAATCGGGGAATTGACGATTTCCTATTTAATTTGGTCGAGTCCCAGACATACCTGTAAATTTCCATCGTCCCAGCACATCAGGAAGCACGGAACTCGCGGGATCACTACAAATTCGGACTTCTCCCCCCCCCCCCCCAACTCCCCCAAAGTGAGCGGATCCGTTCCGGTTATATCAGTCACGTATCTAGGACTTTCGCTTGTACTTTCCACCAAGTTTCATTCGGATCCCTCCACTCTAAGTGTTTTCCAAGATTTCCGGTTTCCCCCTCCAACTCCCCCCAGTGTCACCGGATCCGGTCTGGATTTTAAATGGAGGGTCTGAGACACGAAGTCCTTCCATATATCAAGTTTCATTAAGATCCGATCACCCGTTCGTAAGCTAAAAATATCTCATTTTTCCTATTTTTTCCGGATTCCCCCTACCTCCACTCCCCTCCAGATGGTCGGATCGAGGAAGCGACAATTTCTAATTTAATCTGGTCCAGTTCCTGATATGCCTGCCAAGTTTTATCGTCCTAGCTTATCTGGAAGTGCCCGAACTAGCAAAACTGGGACCGACAGACCGACTGACGGACAGAAATTACAATCGCTATATGGCACTTGAGTAAGCTCAAGTGCCATAAAAACGGGAAGTTAGAAAATCAACGAAGTTTTATTAGAGGGGTTAGAATGTATCGTAAGAAATTCGGGCCTTCCGAGCTTAGAAATGGTTGGAGTGATTACGGAAGTAGGCTGCGTTAGTATTATAGGTAAGACACGGCCTTTAAGAATCTTGAATCAATCAATCTATCGGCTTTGTTTTCCTGCTTGATTGATACGACTGACGAATCTGGTGAAAACTTGAAATTTGTATGTATTCTGCTGTGTTTTCATGTCTAGTGATAACAAGACATAGAAAATTGATATTATCTCTCAGTTTTCCTACGAGTCGCAATGTCGTCCGGGTTCCCCGGAACCGGCCGAAAACAGACAATTTAAGAAATGTCTCTGCCCGCATTTCAAATAATGCATAAAACGGATACGTCAGCTAAGATGCTTTGGTTTTTGTTTCCCAGTCACCTTGGGCTCAAGGAGTATTTGTCTTTGCCCAGCTGTTTCTATTGGTGCGGATATAAGAAGATAAATAGATAGATAGATATCGCTTTTGTTCTTTTCAAACAATCATGGTGAAATCCAAATTTGTCGAATTTGTCGAATCGTCATATACTGGAGCGAGTAGGAATGCCATATATATGGAATGAAGGTCTTGGTTGTGTTGATTTGCCAAAAGATCTAGAACGTCAGATTAGAGTGGTTTTACAAGGTCAGGAATTCCAGTGTTGGCACAGTATTGTTAATAGTTCTATAATATTGAGTCATTATCAAGTGGTAAAAGTTTGTCTTGGAAAGGAAGTGTATTTTAAGTTCAATCTACCCGGGAAAGTTTTATGTCGTTGGATCCAACTAAGGGCAAACTGCCTTCCAATTCAGAGCAGGCAGAAGGTTTTTGAGAAAGGTAGTGTGGTTCCTGATGGGAGGTATGCTTGCCCACTTTGGGAGAAGGAGGAAGAAAATCTGGACCATTTCCTCCGTAGATGCCCGAAACTTTCTGATTTAAGGAAAATTTATCTAGAGGGTGTGATTTTATCACTTCCTGAAATTTTGAGCAATAGTAACCCTACCGTTATTAGGCGTGTACATAGATACATCTTTAGAGTTAAGAAGGAGTCTGATTGTTTAAAATATATTTTTGTTTTTGTTTGTTTGTGTATATGGCCCGTGGACTTTTGAAATACACTAATCTATCTATCTATCTATATACATGTAGATGCTCATATATGAATATGTCAACGTCATATATAAAAGTAAACACTAAATAAGATTAAAAACTTAAATAACATTAAAACTAAATAAGACGGTACAAACATCTTTTCATACCGTACATGGTCACATTTTACGTGTTGGAGTCTTGGGATCACCACTGAGGCCGCTCTTGCAGGTCGTTCGCGAGCAGTATTGAACGGTGGCGGAAATATATACTGCTCAAGCATTTTCTTACCGGAAGTCATGCACAGTTTCAACCTACGGACTCAAGTTTAAATTTCTGAAGGAGCTAATTATAAGGAATTTTGGGGGATCGTGACATAATTAGTAGGGCACGTTTCTGTAGTTTTTCGACCCGATAAGCCATGTCTTCAGTAATGCCAAAGTGCCAAGCTTCCACCAGGTATTCTAGCCCCGAATGTATAAAAGAAACATAAAAACGGAGCAAATCTTGTTCAGTGAACTCATTTTTAGCAAGTAATTTCAGCATATGACGACCGGTGTGTGTCCACGCTTTACCATTTCCTTCGTTTGGAGTTCCCATTTAAATCGTTTGATATAATTAGACCGAAAGGTTTTATTTGGTTTACACGCAAAGTATCTGGAATAGGAGGTTCAAAAATGGGCCCTTCTTTCAGGAAAGAAATTGCAAGGATTGCAGATAAAACTTCTTTTCATTCACAGCCATGTCTGAATTTATAGCTTCGGCCTGTATATGCGAAATTATATTGTCCTCTTCACTACTTTGTCCTTTTCCACATATTTCAATAAGAGAAAGATCGTCAACGTATTTCCATGTTTCTGGTATGTCAGAAGCTGATTAGTACTGTTAATCATTACAAGAAAAAGTAGCGGACCTAAAATTGTTCCGAGACTACTCGAAGACTACTTTGTAAGATTATCCTTTAACTAAAAGCCGACTAATTTTTGTATCATCTAATTGAATATACTTAATTCTGCTAAGGGATTTTTTTTATTTTCCACTACCTGTTCTAGTAGTGACGTTCAGAATATCTACGGCCGTCCTAACGACGCAAATTCTACTATAACGCGGAAAATCTGAATCCCAATACAAACGCGACTTTTAAGCGGCCAGTACCAGCTTGCAAAAAGCAAACGACTGCTTTTCGTCAAGCATACAACACAGGTACAAGCGCATAGAGGTACCACAAGTCTGGCAGGGAAATTCCACTATATGAAACTGATTATTCGTGAATAGCCGAGAAACGAAGTAACGCACTTCATCCAGTCTTCAAGCCGCTTTCTTTCAAGCCGAAATCTATAAGACCTGATTATGTGGGCGAAAGTCCGATAAATATTACCTTTTGGGATCCCATCGAAACCTTCGGTGCTGTTTTGTACTGATATAGATTTGTATGTTTAAGATTAGGAAATGTTAGGATTTGAACTAAAGCAATATACTTTTTGCTTATTTTGTATTTGTTTCGTCATTTAGGCGAATTAAAAGTTAATTTAATCAATATATATATATTACCCAAATAAGGGTGCTACGCCTTTATTTTAATCCCGCTTGGCACCTTTTCCTTCTCGATTCTGACAAAAACGAAAGAAAAGGAGATTTCGCTTAATCTGAACAGTCGAAAAACGCGAAAAAAGGAGAATCGCGAGCAGAATCTCAAGGAGAACTCGGATCAAAAACACAACTATTATTTCTTTGAAATACCGGCCAACTTATACATTAACCTTTTGTACTGCACTCATGCCCATGGGCAGTACCTTATAAATTCTTCATTCATTCATTCAGAAAACATTAAACTATGATCTAAACTCATGAGTTGGACTTAGGGACAGTAGCTAGAGAAGTAAAAAGTATACTTAGGGACCAGGAAATTCATCGGTGGTAGGTTGACAGAGATAGTCGAGATTCCGTTTCTCACCTTATTTGAATATTCCGCGCTTTTCCCATTTATAACGCCATCTAGCAGTTTTGAGTAAAGTAAAGTATCTTCATAGAAGCGCTACCAGTTCAGTTGGTAGACTGCCTTCAACCAGATTAATGGCTTGTAACAATTAAAGTGGATTTGCTGTAATTTTAAGGTAAACCTTTTTCGGATTATTATATTAGTATATAATTAAGATATAATTTATTAATTTTGAACTGAAGTATTCATTCTTAAAGTAAAATCATAAAGTAAAAGATTGATTATTATTTTATAGGGTTCCTGACTTTCCTGACTACAATTATTGCTGACATTGTACATCTGTAAATACTCGTTGTTACGTTATTTAACGTTGCACTGGAGGGATTGGCGTGCCAGAGAGGTTTTCCCAACATGAATGTGTTTATTTTAAAGCGGGTTTAGATAGGGAGGAATTGAAATTATTAATTAGTGTGCGTGCTGACATTTTACCTCTGGGGGATAGGAGGAGGTACACGGGTAGGCTGATTGGGATAATTGGTCCTTACATCTGCCCGATGTGTGGAGATATGAATGAGTGTGTGCGACACCTTATGTGTGAATGCAGGGAACTGAATGACTTGAGAAGAGAAATATTTGGAGTAAATGAGTGTGATCAGAAATGGATTGAGCAAATGTTGAAGAGTGAGTGTTATGTTACTATAAAGAAAGTGGGTAGACTTCTCAAGTTGTCAATGATTTTGTGTAGTTTTTAGTGGTTGTTAGAGATAGTTCGTCACCGTATTTATTTTATTTTGTTTGTATTGCCATGGCCCTTGGGCTTTTAGGGTAATAAATATCATATCATATAACATACCCCCAAAACAACAGGCAAATGGGAAGAGATAGGGGCATGGGTTTTCATCAACTGTAATTGTTCGCCGACTACTGTAGTTCAGAGGACTGAGACATAGGCCAACTATGGCCTGAATTTCAGCCACTGACCTACCCAGCAATGACATGGAAACCCACCGACTTACCCAGACAGCCTGACGTCCACATCTGTACTTCGTCGGAAAGTCCTACTGCCGTAGTCCTCATCAGCTATACTGAAAGTCGGATTGACGGCGCTGCCAGAGGTGCCGGAGGGGGTCCGTCGATGCAGGGGGGGTTTTGTGGGAGTACGGTGCATTGCGGCAAGATTGTCGTAAATTTTGTGTTCAAACTCTTGAGCGACGTTGACATAGGGGGAGGTAGGCTTCGGGGGGAGGGTATAATCCTCATAAGCTTTGGGTAGGGGGTAGTCCAAACCGAAGTTGGTGTACTCGGTGAGATTTGGTGTACCCTGTAACAGAAGATGTTTCAGTAAGTATTTAACAAGAGCCGAGTCGGACGATGAAAGTAGGGATTTGCCAATTAGTGGATTTGTCGTGAAAACGACGGAAGCAAAACCCGATAAGATAAGAATGATCATGGAGATTCATAATCAAAACCCTTGAGGCAAGCATTATCACTGGCCCTTTAGGACCATAAATATATATGGTTTAGACTTTTTTTTTACTTTTCGGTTTAGATGCGCACTTTCAGGGTGCTAGAAATTCATTTTTAAGTAAAACTTTTGTGGCTCAAAGGTCATGAGCCCTCGGGGATCATGAAATGTATCGTTTGGTCAGTCTTTTTTTACTTAGCGTTTAAGATGCGCACTTTAAGAGAGCCCAAAAATTACTTTCCAAGCAAATCCCTTGAGGCAAAAATGATCATGGGCTCATGGGGATCATGAAAATGTATATTTTACTTGAAAATATTTTTTGTTTTGCAGCTAAGATGAGTACTTTAAAGGACACTTCTTGCTTATTCTGCCTTTTATAATATACCTAACTCCCTTATGGAATTATAAACTTCTAAAATCCCGACTTTTCTCCACTGTTTCGTTTAATGCCGACTAATCTTTAGCGCTTTTCGGCCGTGCCGAGTTTTGCCCGTAACAAAACCTTTAGTTTGCCGGAATCTTCAACGTCCGCTGACAACTTTTTTACACATAAGCATACGACAATCTTCTGTTCTAGATTTGTTTTCATTTGCTTGGTTTTCCTACTTTTTAACCATGGCGCATTCAGTTTTCAAACGTTTTGCGCCCAGCCGCCGCGTCGGAGAGCAGGAAAGCTGGATAGAGTCGACAGGCACTAACAAGAAAATCTCTAAATTCAGGTGGAAAGTAATGTTATTTTCGAGAAACATTTTTTCTAATCCATTTCATAGTAAAAAGAGCATTGCTGGTAAGACTTGTGCTTAAGGAATGGTTGGATCGGGGAAGTGACAATTTCTAAGCCAATCTTGTCAAGTCTCTATGTTCGAGCAAAGTTGCATCGTCCTAGCACAGCAGGAAGTACCTTAAATTGCGATCACCGGAATTCCGGACCCCGCCCCCTCCAACTCCCCCCAAAGTGCCCGAATCCGGTCCGGTCCTGTCACTGATGTATCTAGGGCTTATGCTTATTCTTCTCACCAAGTGTCATCTCAATCGCTCCACTCTAAGCTTATCAAAACATTTCCAGCCCCCCCCCCCCCCCAAATCCCACTTCACATTGATCGGATCCGGTCTGCACTTGAAATTGGACATCTGGGACATGAATTCTTTCCAAATATCAAGTTTCGTTAAAATCCGATTCCCCGTTCAAAAGTTATACTTCGTCAATTTTCCGGATTCCCCCTCCCTCCACTCGACCCCCCACGATAGTTGAATCGGAGAAACGACTGTTCCTAAGTTAAAATGGTCGAGTTCCTTATGTGCCTGCCAAGTTTCATCGTCCGAGCACATCTGGAAGCACCTTAACTCTGGATCAACGGAACCCTCCCTCCAAACTCCCCAACAGTGGTCGGATCCGGTTCGGTTTTGTCAACTATGTATCTAGGGTTTAAAGGTAAGGTAAGGTAAGGTACAATTTTAATGGCAAATATAAATAAACCTGGTGTTTCTCAAAAGCATCAGACATGCCAGGCATAAAAAACGACGCTTCACTAATTCTGATGGGTTTGTAAAAATTATTAATACAATTCTAGCCTAAGGCATTGTAAAGAGAAAAAAAAAACGAACAAATATCACACATCAACACTAAAATTTAAGGACAACACGAGAATCTACGACAACAGACATTTGACTAAAGAAAAAATGAAAAATAAAAACGGTTTGCGACATGGGTCTGATCTTCCTCCGAGCACAAACAAAAATGAATCAATTAAATCAGACAGAAGAAATATAATTGCTAGATAACATAAATCTTTTTAGAGCTCTTTTGAAAACTGTCCTGTCTTCGGACACTCGTAACAGTTTGAGGCAATGAATTCCATACCTTGACCTTGTAGAAGGATAAAAAATGGAAGAAAGATTGGACCGCCGTACTGTGTTATAGTTATGAAATTGACTGTTCAGGCAAAAAATATTTTTAAAATCAGCAGGTAGTGAAACTTCTAGAAGATAACGGTAAACAAGTGTTGCAATATTCCAGTCTCTAATCTGACGGACATTTAAAATAAAAAGACGAGGCAGAATATGAGAAACTGATGAAGAACATGGAAGACCATAAATTGCTCTAACTGATTTGTTTTGTAGGATTTGAATCCGATTAATATGTTTCGAAAAAGAAGAAGCCCAAGCTGAAGTACAATATGAAAGATAAGAATGGACCAGGGAGAAATAAATCAATCGAAGTATGAGTTGTGGAAGACAATCCGATTAATATGTTTCGAAAAAGAAGAAGCCCAAGCTGAAGTACAATATGAAAGATAAGAATGGACCAGGGAGAAATAAATCAATCGAAGTATGAATTGTGGAAGACAATGTTTGAGGCAGGAGAGCATACCAACATTTCGGCTCAACTTAAGAGCTAAAGCATCGTTGTGCTGCTTGCAAGAAAGATTTTCATCAAGGATAAGGCCAAGATATTTAAAATTAGAAGATCTTAGAAGTTCAGTGCCAGAAAGTAAAAGTTTACCAGAAACTGAAACTGAAACAGACCGGGAGAAAAGCATGTAGCGACATTGTTCCGCGTTTACAGCTAGTAAATTAGATATAAACCAGCCAGAAGCAATCGAAAGAGCTGAATTAAGAACACTAAACAACTGAATCAAATATGAATGCGAACCAAAAATCACAGTGTCGTCCGCAGACATGATAACTTTGCAAAAGGCACATATTCTGGAAGGTCATTAATGTAAAGTAAGAACAAAGTGGGTTCAAGGACAGACCCCTGTGGTACTCCAAATTCTATAGGAAATTCATCTGAAAGCTCGCCAACTTGCCTACAAGAGAGACTTCTCTTGGATAGGTAAGAAGCAAAATCAAGCGTCTCTTCTTCAATGCCATACTGTTTCAGTTTATCAAGCAAAAGCCCATGGTCGATTGAGTCAAATGCTTTAGAAATATCAATAAAAACTGCGCAAGCGTGTTGACTAGGGTCAAGAGCAAGGCTTGTGCTTGTTCTTCCCACCAAGTTTCATACCGATCCGTCCACTCTGAACATGTCAATCAGACGTTTCGGACTCGGAAGTGTGACATCGAGACACGAAGTCTTTCCAAATATCAAGTTTCATTAAAGGACACCTGAATGAAGAGTACCAAGTATATGACTTCCGTTAACATTGCCTGCAGAAAACCCGATCCAAATACGAAATAGTGTTTCCAAGCTATGACTTTTGCTCCATTTTGCATCTGTCCTTATTTCAGTACCGAACAATTTTAGAAATGAACAAATGTCTCCAATCAACCCTTCTTCTGGAATATTGTTTAACCAGATAAGCCCAAACGTATATCTAGAAGAAATTCCAATACGATCCGGCCAGCGCTATACAAGATTTGAATGAATTGCGCTTTTTGTCTTGGAGTCTGCATGTGCAAACCTCCGGAAACAATCATCCCTATTTTGAAAACATCACAACCAGGAGAAGGATGCTCTCCGTGGCCATATCTGTAAATGTATTCTCCATGGTGTGTTCAAGTATGGTTTCATTGTTCAGGTGTCCTTTAAGATCCGATTCCACGTTCAAAAGTTATACGTACGTCAATATTCCGGATTCCCCCCCCCCCCCTCCACTCTCCCACGGTGGTCGGATCGGGGAAGTGAACATTTCTAAGTTAGTTCGGTCGGGTCCCTAATATGCCTGCCAAGTTTCATAGTCCTATCATATCTGGAAGTACATTAACTTGCGATCACCGGACTGACCGACCGACAGACGGACGGAAAATTGAGCGGTATACTTGGCCGGAAGGCAAGTGCCATACAAATAAATAGCCTCCTCCGATGTCTAAAGCCCTCCGAACAAAATAAAATTCCATTTCTTTTTCCCTTGAGAATTCTGACGTGGTTTAACATTCCAAGGATCCGTCCTACCTACATTACGGATTCACAGTAGGCCCGTAACTGTTCCTCTCATCCCCATTTCCAAGCTAAGGACTCGGAAACTATATCTACTGAAACTTATTCCTAAGACAATGCTATCCCATTCTTAAATGTGGTCAGGCTTCTGTTTTTTTAATGAAAGTAACTCATCTGCGCACAAATGACCGGCTCCATTTTTAAACTTTGTCTTACCTCTACTTCGTTTCGGCTCGACCTCCTTCTTCTTCTTCCAGTGTAAGCACCCGGTGAGACCTCTGTGAAACGAATGGGCCTGGGATCGAGTCCCAGCGGCGGCCGAGTCTTTTGCACTTGGCCGTGGTAAGTATGATGTGAGTATGACTGACTAGATTGACCATAGATGTCGGAATGTTCGTAAGAGGGAGGGGGAGGAGGCGGGGCTCTGGCTGTGGAGCTGCTTTCCGGCCAACTTCGAGGGGAGTCGTCGTTTGACGACCTAAAAAGAAAAACTTCATAAACTACTACAATGACACGTTGGCGCCACAGCAATGAACTGCTATACTTTTATTGTCAAAATTTGTGTTCTTTACTCAAGTTTTGCAAAAACTCCATAGACTCATGGTCAGGAGCTCATGGGGATCATGAAAATGTATAGTCTGCGTATAAGTATTTTTTTACTTTGCGGTTAAGATTGGTACTTAAGAAATGGTCGGATTTCAGAAGTGATGGCTTCTAAGCCATCTTGTCGAATCTTTAATGTTCCAGCCAAGTTTCATCGTCCTAGCACATCATGCTTAACTTGCGATCACCGGAATTCCAGCCCCCCCCCTAACTTCCCCCACCGTTCCCGGATCCAGTCCGGTTATTTAAATGATTATCTAGAGCATTTGTTTGTTATTCCCACCAAGTTCCATCCCAATCTCTCCAGTCAAGGCGGATCGCGTACCCCCCCCCCCCCCCTCAAACAGTTGTTGGACCTGGTCCGGACATAAAAAAGAACATCAGACATTTCCTCTGTTTCTTCACTGGAATCCGATCCCCCGTTCCAAACTTACGCACGACTCAATATTCAGGATTCCGCTTCCCTGCACCCCCCCCCCCCCCTACGACGATCGGATCGAGAAATATTTTATTTCTAAGTCAGTTTTATCGGGTCCCTCATATGCTTGCCAAGTTTCGTCGTGAAAATCCCCAAAACCGCTATCACCGGAATCCCCCCCCCCCCCAAAAAAAGCGTATCGATCCTGTCGCAATTCATCTAGAGTTCGCAGCAAATTTCACTCCGATACCTCCATTCTAACCGTTTCTCAAGATTTTCGGCCTCCCCCTGTCAACTCCCCCACAGCTCTTGAATCCGGTCCGGACTTGAAATAGGACATCAAAAATATGTCACCTACTCAGTTATTAAGTTTCATTCCAATAAGACCGCCCGTTCGAAAGTTACGCACTACTCAATTTTCCGGATTCCCCGACCCTCCCCCCCCTGATTATTTCCAAGTTATGTTGGTCGGGTCCCTGATACGCCTGCCAAGTTTCATCATCCTAGCACATCTGGAAGTACCCTAAGTCACCATCGTGGGACAGACCACCCGACCGACAGATCGACAGACGGAATTGCGACCGGTATATGGCACCTGAGCCATAAAAACTAGACTCTTGTGTTAGTGATGATGAAAGTGAGATGTATTTTTCAGATACCCCAGTAACTGCGAAAACGCCTTTTGACCATGGTATCAGATACCATGGCAATTGGGAAAACGACTTTAGACCGCGGTAACAGATACCATGGTATCTGCAAAAACACAACTATTGTCTCGTTTCGCGCAGTGGTAACAGGCGGACAGGTGATGGAGCTCGTTATTCAGCAAGAAAACAATCGATCAGTAACAGGTTTCAGTTCTGCTTTAAAAAAAAATAACTGAACGTAACATACCTTCTTTGGTTATGTCCATTGCTCGTATTTAGCATGGCTGCTCGGGCTAATCTCACATCGCAACCTAAAGCAACACTCCCTAATGTGGCAGCGGCCTGAGCCAAGACTAGCTCCACCAAGCCGTACTTGTAACGCTTGCCTTCAGTACTATTTGAAGGCGTTCGCTCCGACTTCTGACGACCATCTTCATAATACCCTGATAAAGAAAGAAATGACATTTAAATAACAGTAGTTAAAGGACACCTCGCACTGTTTATCTTATACTTACAGTATTTTAAAATATATGAACACTTTAAAACTAGGTTTTGCTTTCAAGAAATAACCCACGGTTTTGGCTGTTTTAAACCTTTTAATCTTTGACTTATAGCGAAAACAGGGAAGCAATTTATACAACCGGTTTTTCTGAGCGAATAACTTCTCGCAGACAACCGTCGACAGCGTGATACACATCGAAGGTAGCAAAACACGGCAAGTGAGAAAATCAGCGTGGTTCTGTTAGAGGGGTTAGCATGTACCGTACAAAATTGGGGTCTCTGGGTTCAGAACTATCTGGAGTGATTATGGAAGTAGGTTGCGTTAGTATTACAGGTAAGAAAGGTCTTTTTTTTCTTTTCTTTCCCTCCTCCTCCACTCAGCGACACACGTGTGGCACTTACTCTTTCTATTTTTGACTTTAAAATTCTATTAGCTTTAGTATTCTATTCATAACTTGACATTTACCTTAATATTTTCACCTTTACTTTTTACTATAGAAAAAACTATTAAAAATCAAAGTCAGTGAAAAGCATTCAAAATGATTATTGTAACATGGAAACGAGTCAAACACACTAAAACCAAACCATAAGAGCACAACACACGCCGAGAGCTGCCCTTCCGCCATAGGGCACGTCTACTCTGGTGGCAAAAACTACATCAAAAACAAAAATAAGATTCGATTCATTTACAATAAAAAAAAAAAACACCGACCTCCCAACTTTAAAACTTTACACTAAATCAAAACGTCTATTTAAATTTTCCCATAAACAAAACAAAATGATTTCAATGTGCTCTGTTATTACAAAGAACAAAACATTGGTAATAGAACACCCTGAAATCATCCCACACACACACAAATTTGAAATACCCTTTCACTTTTCTAAAAACCCACATAACACAACTTTGAATGCTTTCAATATGTCCATTAACAGTTATGATGTTTTTGTACTTTTTTTTTGTGAACTATTTGTACCTTATTTTCACTTGCGGGAGCCTCACCAAGTCTCCTATCTTGTATTATTCAATCACGCATCCTCGCGCAATCTTGTTCATTGTTTAACTAGGTTTAAGCGAGGCTATATACGCCAAGTTTTGGGATTCTGTAGCAGAAGTTGGCCAGTAGACTTCTGCGTTTTTTCTTACACCGTGTTCACGAATACTGCTCCAACCCCTTAACAAACTTTGAAACACTGATAAATCAGGACGAAGTAGCCTGCTTTACTGAAGGAAGTAGTACAACTTTGTGTGTGCTACTTTCAACAAAGTCAAATCAGTTTTCTATTTGCCCGAATCTGAATGCGCAGAGAATTCAACGCTGGCAGCCGCTCTTTACCGTATCCTCATCTGTCTACTGAGTTTTGCGTAATTTTTATACCCGCGTTTATTTCGGGGCGTTTTTCGTAATTTTTCATGCGTTCTCTAGCTTTCAGCCGCTTTTACACTGACGCCTTGAGGCGTTCACACTGAGCTACGTCACCACTGCGTCACGCTTGCGGTGACGCAACACTGAGCTTACGCAGACAAATAAGTTCAGAACCAGGTTCTACCTTCAGAGGCTTTCAGGTATAATTATACGGACGTAGCCTCGCACCACTGGCCGTTCGACCAAGTGCACAAACCAAATGTCCGAACCTGCAGTTCCTCTCATACTTCGCACGATTACTATCGCAACGACGTGTAAGGTCTGTTGAGTCGACGCATACGCTTCAGATTTGTCAGTGAGAAATGGAAGTTTTTGAAGACAAATTCGAGAAAAAGAAAAACTTAGTAATGATGAAAGAAAGAAGAATTCCGCATAAGAAACAGGAAAACTTAAGTACACATCCAGCGCGAAAGCTTGTCGCACAGGTGTGAAAGATACGCTACGCAACCTGTACGCAGCGCAAGATAAACGCATACGCAGTGCATCGCGACGACGTGTCGTTGTGAAAGCGACTTTATACAATTTGGCAAAACACATGCATAACTTCTTTTTCCTTCGCCATCACAGCTGAGTGAATTGATGTGAGGGGCTACTGACGTCACCGCCTTCCCCAAGTAACGTCCAAAACTATCATCAAAACTCCTACCTAATTTCCTTACCTTACTTTTATCTTAAAGCTTAAAGGAGCTGTCTTACCTATAATACTAACGCAACCTACTTCCACAATCACTCCGTATATTTCTAAACCCGGAGACCCAATCTCGTCCGGCACATTCTAACCCATACACAAAACCACGCTGATTTTCTCACTCGCCAAGTTTTGCTACCTTCGATGTGTATCACGCTGCCGACGGTTGTCTACGATATATTAAGTTTTTCCATCGAAAAAACTGGTTATATAAATTGTTTCCCTGTTTTCCCTATACGTCGACAAATCTCGGAAGAGGCTTAGAACAGCCAAAACCGTGGGTTATTTTTTGAAAGCAGAGCCTAGTTTTAAGTATTCAAATATGTTAAAATACTGTAAGTTGAAGAGTAAATAGTGCGAGTAGTCCTTTAACAAAATTCTCTTGTGCTAGACGCTCAATAACTTTTATTGTCGAAATTTAAAACATGTCCGAGCGCAAACTCTTAGCAGGCAATGTAATTACACTGTCAGGAGTTTCAAATCAAATAACACAAGGATGCGCACTTTTCAACAGATGACATATTGTCTGTTCTGATTTCAGTAACGTCATGCATTAAACGTTAAGCGTAATAAGCATTGCCAGGAAGAGCCGAGATACTGCCGAAAAAGCATCTGCTGACTTTTCCGATATCAAGATGACAAACAAAAAGTCCGCAGATTTTTTTTCGGCGGTTTTTCGGCTCTTCTTGTATGAATAATGTTCTAATATGTAACGTTTAAAAACATAGCAGCCAAGATCGGAAGAGTTTTCTGTTAAGCCACTTTCACATTAACGCGTCGTTGCGATGCGTTTATTTTTTTTTTTTTTTTTTATATCACCCGTCATTTTAAACAGAAAAAGGACGGAGTACAAAAACGAAAAGAAAAACAAAGCAAAAGCAAAACTAGGAAACACACAACAAATCGACAATTACAAACTGAGACTCTCTGAATGACTAAAAACTACACTTAAACTCAACACTTCAACTCTGAGAATTTTGCTCCACGGGTGGGACTTGATTTTTTAGTTGTACTTGCTAATCAGGTTAGAGATAGCAAGCTCAGGGTCTCTTATGTTATATATTTTCGTCATTTTGCGTTGCATACAGGTCGCATAGCGTATCTTTCAAACCTGCGCGAGAAGCTTTCACGCTGGATGCCCCTTTTCATTTTCATTTCTCGGTTTCTTCTGCTGAATTCTCGTTTCCGTCACCATTAGTTAGTTTTCCACCATCATTAGTAGTTTTTTTTTCAAAACTACCACTTTCCACTGACAAATATGATGCGTACACGTCGCCGCATCGCAAGAATAGAACTTGGTTCTATTCTTGCGTTGTATTTGACTGCGTAAGCTCTGCGTTGCGTCGACGCAAGCGCGATGCCGAGGTTCTGTAGCTCAGTGTGAAATGCTCAACGCGTCAAAAAGAAAGCGGCTTTATGGAATTTCTGACAGTTTATAAGGTTTAAAGCCAAGCTGCCCATTCATTTCACATAAAATAGAAAAAACGAGATTTTCGGGTTTTTTTAACAGAGATACTGGAGAGTTCCTCATAAATCCAGTGTACGACAGATTTCTTGAAAAAGATGCCGCATTTTTAAGACCCCCTCAAACCCTACTTCATGTTCCCGTTATCCTACCAATTACTTCAAATGTCCCTTTCACTAATACGCGACCGACTAGACACGCAGCCAGTGTTGCGAACATACGAATTCGCGAGGCGCTGAAAAAAATAAAACACCCTCGGGGCATACAGAGCAAAGAGGCTATTTCGCGAGTCGCGCATGCATCTTGTTAGCAGTGGGCGGTGGCTAGTTCTATGGATTGGAAGGTTTTATTCTAAGTAGTGTTGGGCGATATTTGGACTTTTCGATATATCGATATTTTTACTTTCGATATTCGATAATCGATATCGATACTTCTTTAGTATGTTTCTCTATAGTATAGTCTTGTTTCGCCCAAATTTACTAAAGAAATTGTCGTTAAATAGCACCTTGCATCAGCTCAAACTGCGGATAAATAAGAACTGAATTACGGAAAATATACTGCTCCAATTTCGGATATGTAAATGTTGGTTATGTTGGATTATTTACAATAATTATGAGTGAAAGAATATCGTTTTCGATATCGATATTTACGTTTCGATATTCGATATCGATATTTGGTCCGATATATCGATATATCGTTATCGATATCGAATATCGCCCAACACTAATTCGAAGTGGTTGAAAGATATTATTATGGATATGGATTATGGACCCGAAAATCTCGTTTTTTCTATTTTATCTGACAGTTCAGTCATAGCTGTGGTTACTTAACTAAAGCCCCGTTCACACGCATGCCTAGCCAAGCACCGATGCCTAGGCGCGTGCCTAGCAACACCGTTCACATCCGTCAAAGTTCACACCAACGCCTAGGCACAGACTTTGGGCCAGGCGCGGAGTTCCAGGTTCTAGAAACCGTTGCCTGGCTAAGCTTGGGCACGTGCCTACACTGTAAAAAGTTTCTCCGAATAAGGATGCAGTATTTGCTACTGGGATTAATCTTATCTCTATCTGGATAAAATTAATCCGAATTAATCTTATCTCAATAAAGGCAAGACTAATCCCAGTAGTAAATACTGCAAGATTTTTTTTTACAGTGTAGGTATCTGTGCTTGGACAGGCATGCTTGAACGCGTCTTAATGTACCTGATTCATTTGAGCTAGTGTCCTTCTGCACCCGTAAGGTTTTCTCCAAGTTTGGTGAACTTCTGCTCCACTGTTCTACGATGGGGGGTCTAACGCAGTGCCCCCGGTCCTTCTGGTGAACAGATGAGGGACCCCAAGTCTTCCCCTTTACTCCGTCGACAGGAACTGCAAAGCGGGGTATTAACATTTTTCAAAGGAAAGCGGAAATAAGGCATCAACATCTAATATACCCAGTTTATCTTGCAGATTTCTACGAGGTGATTTGATCGAAACTTTTAAAATTTGACGTAGTTATTATTGTGATAATATAAGGCCTGATGATGTCCTCACTTTCAGTCGCAACGGTCTCAGAGGACACAACTTGAAACTGAGTGGTAAGAAATTCCGAAGAGACATCGGGAAATGGAGCTTTAGAACCGAATAGTAGAACATTGGGATAATCTCCCAGAAAGTGCTGTAAATGCCGAAAATATCAACCAATTCAAAGAACAGTGTAAAAAGTTTCTCCAAATACGGATGCAGTATTTGCTACTGGGATTAATCTTATCTCTATTGGGATAAAATTAATCCGAATTAGGGTAGGTGTCTGACTAGCACTTCGCTGAAATTCAATTTGGTCCCAAGTCCCAAGAAATGTATAGAGGCGAAAGTACGAGTTTGCCCATACAGAGTTTCGAGCAGTAACAACAAACTAAATTTTGATGACAAGCCTCGACATGATTCATTGATTCATTTATTCGTACTAGTTAGACTACATAACATAAATATAAAATTTACACCTGATACCAAATTTTATCTCCGCCAGGTCAACAGTTCCGGATCTGTGCCAGTCGAGAAACCCGATGCTACGATCGGGCTACGCGGGATTAAAAAAAAAAAAAAAAAAAAAAAAAAAAAAAAAAAAAAAAATTCGTACTCCCCCCAACCATGATCGAACGCAAGTCGAGCCATCTCGGCCATCCCACTCTATGATCGGATCCGGTCCGGCCACATGCTACCTACACAAACTAGTCCTATTCGTCAAATTCTTCGGAAAATAGGTCGATCACAAGGTTTCGGCCGCTGCAGTATCCAACCAGAGAAGTGAGAACACTTAACACAATCTCCAACGTAACCGGTCCTTCTCACAACATTTCCAACAGCTTATTCCCTAATTTGTCTACCGCTTGGAAGTCAAAGGTTCCTGCCTCCTTCCGCCAGAAATAAGGTCACGTCCTGAAGCCGAGCATACCGAAATGAAAACGTCACGGTTCCCGTGTATACACTTTACGCAAACACAACAACATACACTGTAAAAAGTTTCTCCGAGTACGGATTAAAGTTAACTGCAGTTTTTGCTACTGAGATTGAGCTTATCTCTATTGAGATAGGATAAATCCGAATCAAAGATAGGATTATCTCAGTAAATATTTTAATCGCAGTAGCAAATACTGCAAGATATATATAAACATAAAGCGATTAAAGAAAAGGAAATTCTGAAGTTACGTGCACAAGCAGTCATATATCTCGTAGTCGAATGCTGAATTCTATCAAATCCCCTTGTTCGGATAATCCTTGTTGGAATACGATTGTAGGCGAAACTTAAAATCGGATGCGAATCCGTTCCGAAATTCCGGCGCTGAATTCATACAAATGCGCTGAAAATTCCCATCTCATTCCATCATCCGGACATAGCATACATTCGATTGGCAATAATATCCAAAATCCACGATCGGATCCGAATTCCTGTACTGAAAATATTAATCGATTCCGCAAAGCCGGACTTGGTGTTCGCGTCGTTTAAAGAAATATGTTGGTCGGAATCTGTGTGCGATGTGGTCGAGACTGGCCCGCGACTTTCCTTAAATCCGGTTGCGAAGTTCAGATCCGGTTGCAAAGTTCGGATTCGGTCGCGAAGTTTGGATCCGGTTGCGAAATTTCAATGCAGCGGGAAGAAAGCAATAGTTACTTACGTGCAAATGCTTTTAAGCGTGGCAGTGCGGAGGGTGAGAAATTATCATCAGCAACATCATCAAGGCTCTCTGATTGGACAGATATTGTGTGTCTAAAATCTAGGAAACCATCACCGGTTAGTGGAAGGACGTAAGAAAAGAGCCTGGTGGGAAAAACAGCAAATTGTGTGAAGTATCAATGGGATATACGATATGAACGAAGCCAGGCCGTAATTTAACGAGCGCCACTAAGAACCGAGAGAGGTTTTTAGTTTTTTATTTTATTTTAACTTATTTACTTTTTAATTGTTTAACTGTTTATTCTTCAACACAACCAGCATTCAACATAGTCCTATACCAGTAGTCCGTCTTAATATTTGACAACAGGTCACCTATGAAAAAGAGAGACCAGAGGCGTTACTAGCCAACATGTTTTTTGTTTTTTTGTGGGGGGCAAGGTATTTACCGACTTCCTGGTCATTTTTACCGACTATTTTTGCACATAAAACGACAAGTATTGAGAAATAACGACTGTGTTGACGAAAAATCGGCTGATTTTCGCGTGAATGACGATCCAATGCTAGTATGTAGAATACAAGCCATTAAGGAAATAAAGTACATTTACTTATTACCAAAAACTATTTATAAAGAATTTTATTTAATATTTTAAAATTCAACGAGCAGGTCAATCTATCCCAATGCCACTCTATCACGATCTAGAACGAATGCTTATGTCTGATCTCAGCCGACCCAAACAAAAAGTCTCAGGTTTTGCCATCCGTGACTAGTTTGGAGATATTCTGAACATCATTCTAGTTAGAGCAAATAGTGAAAAATAAATAAAATCCTTAACACAATGCAAAAATGCAGTGCATTCAGTTAAATGGTCCAATAATAAGTTGGCTTTTCAGTTAAACTTTAATGACAGCCTATAATAGGAAAACTGAATATTTCTGAAGCGCAACATACGGGAAATCACAATATTTAATTGGAAAGGATTTACAAAACATATAACGTAATTACAGCCTATTCCACTCGAAGATTGAATTCCTAAAATCCCTCCCGGATTAGTTCTGTTTTGCGGCTAGATGCGCTAGTGTAAAGTAAACAACGACACGCTACTTCTTGGTGTATGTTCGACCAGGTTTGTTTGGCTATTTTCGATTTCTTTTATGTTTGCCACTTATGCCTAGCGACGCTTGAAACTGTTCAATGCCTCTCTCTCTCGCGGGCTCTACCCAACTCTTGTTATGTCAAACTTCATCAAGTTTGGCAATCCTGGCTTCCGACTTCAGTGCTGACTGACTGACTTTTTACACGGGGCGAGAGCCTAATCGGTTATACTCAATATGAATAAGTCTGAAACAGGCCGCTGAACCTCGGGAAGAACAAGAAACGTCACACAAACGAACCCTCAAAACTGATGAGTAAACCAGTCAACAACGTTTGTTGTCTTGACGTTTCTGGCTCTTCGCGGGGTGCGCGGCGCTTCTGCATCGGCACAAAGATTTAAGGCGTATTCTCGCCGTTGAATTTTTTTTTGTCCCCGCGGACTCAATCCTCGCATTCTCGCGAGTCCCCACAGACGGCTCCGATTATCATCACCATCATCAAAAAGGAACCCATTTCACACTCGGAGGGGAATCAATTTTTGCTGGTGTTGGTGCAATGTAAAATCAATTAAAAAGAATCAGAATAAACAAAACCAAAAACAAAGCGAATCCATGCTAATTTCGTCAAGCATATTTTTTGGTTCGAACAAAATCCATTTTAGAAGCATTACCCGTGTTCTTGTTTGTTTCCTAGGCGGAGTCCTCGTGGAGTGACTCCCTCTATTCTCGCCCTTCCCTTCAATTGCTTCCCATTCAATTGGAACGGAGAGAATACGCCTTTAGTCACCAATATTATCCCACTTCAGATAACTTATACCAAGATATAACGTGTCATGTTTATTTTTTCTCTAGCACCTGGTGGTAATTCGTCATTGGATTTTAGGAAGGGCGTAGTTCTCTGGATTATGATGACCTATGACTCTCAAGGCCGTAACACAGCGAAAAAAAAAAAATACTTTCTCGTGTCATTTAAACTTTAATTATTAGTGCAGATGCAGTCAGTAGTGATAAGTCACTTCTGGGACAAAGCGAAGCCAAAACCTGTTAAATTCAAGCTACCATCGAAACGGTTTGAGTGCAGGGGTCAGTAACTCCAAGAGCATGCGTTGCACCAGAAAGCTAAACTTATGTGCTACGAACCATTTTGCATTTGTGTCTGGATCCTGTTCATTTCCATCCTTGACGGGGTCAACTGAAGTGTTATCTTGTGCCGAAAATCTGTCAAAACATCTCAAGTATCTGTCAAGCCAAACTAAAGGGATGATGCATCCATGATCCTAGTATCTCTTTCCTATTTTTACTAAGAGCGTCTTCAACCTTTCTTACACTTGTAACTGTTACTTACTATTTTCGTTCCAACCTCGTGAAAAGTTACTACACTGACCGTTCCAACCTCATCGAAATAGTAAGTATTTGCTTACCAAGCTCGGGAGCGCAGTACGCGTGGTAACTACGATTGCAGTGGCCGCTGCATGGAAACGAAGTTGGACAAGGGTTGCCGATCATGCAGCGGCCACTGAGCCAAAAGGAAGTCTAACATTGTAGCTGATCATGCGGTGACCACTGAATGAAAACGAAATCAAACTGGGGATCACAAAGTTTCTACTGCATGGAAAAGAAGTTGGACAAGGGTCGCTAATCATGCGGTGACAGCGACTGGCGCCATATTTGGCCGAAAGTAGAAAATACGTTCCCGCCTTGACGCCAAGAAACCATAACGTCATGCGTAGTTACTACGGTAAGTAGGGTGGAACACAACGTAAAATTTCAATGCTGAGCAACTGATCTGTGAAGCTTAGTGCCTCCAAGGGGAAGTATCTCAGGAAATGTATGTCCTGGAGTATCTACAGTTTCAGAAGTTCATAACAGATAAAACGAGGTTGCGCGGTTTCAGCAGATAACACTTCGGTTATCACTTGTGTTTGAAAACGTTATGCATGAAACGTTATGCCTAACAAGCTTTGGTATGAAGAGCCAAAAAGCATTTACTGACTTTATTCCTTATCGTCATGATGTCGGAAAACTCAGCAGATACTTTTTGGCGGTTTTTCGGTTCTTCCTGATTGTAAAGCTTATTATGCATAGCAGTTTGATGGTTTACCTTGTATTTTGATTACGAATTTAATTTTAAACAATTGTTGTATATATTACCTGACAAAGGTCAAACAATTTGGTTGGACAACCACGAAATTTTGTACCTGAATTATACAATAAATCAATCAATCAAACACAACTGATAACATCCGAAGTGTTATCTGTTACGCGCTATCTGCTGAAACAGCATCCTTGTGTTTTCTGTTATGAAACTTCTGGCAGTGTATCTAGGGAATGCTGTGATCAGGGAGGCTGGAGGAGACTAGAGCAGAGAAATTACAAAAGTCGGTGTAACGCCAAAGGGTTACTTACACGGCTGCCACGAACAAATTTTAAAAATATCTGACTTTTCTAACATCCGAAGGTGGAAAAACTGACTATTTATGTTTTGTCTTACCATTTTTCTAACCACAAAGGAAAATGGCAAGCGGTATTACATTTATATGTAAAAGTAAGCTAGAAGTTACCAGAAAAAGACTGTGAACAAAAAATTCAGCTCAAATAAAATAAAGCAGGATAGTAAATGCTTAGACAAAAATCGCACATGCTTCGTGTCCAAGAAACAAATTCTCAATCATTAAAGAGCAGTGTGCTTCTTTAGGTTTTACAAGCAAAAGAACTGACTTTTTTGAATTTCTATCAAAATTTTTTTTTCTTTTGAAATCGTCTTCAAACCCACTTACCAGTTGGGGCTGAGATCTGTTGTGCCGTATCCTTCCGCAAGAGGCGCAGTCTGTTCTTTTTGAATTTCCCCTTCCTTTTAATCGGTTCAGGGACGCAAGGAACCGGCACCTTGGCTTGTTGGTTGATCATCATCGACAACTCGCGTTCGAGTAGACTGATCTCCCGTTCGGCCAACTCTCTCTCTGAAAGATTCTTTTTTAATCCTACCGCAATAGTTCCTTTTTTTCTAGAGGCACATATTTCACGATGCAAAGCGGATAAGTCAGCTACATTTTATTATAGCTATATTTCGCCCTTCATGGCAAGATTCATTTTCCAGCTTGAGCCTGAAGAGGGCCCTTGCCAAGAAGGGCCGAAATATAGTTCTTCACAGATGGCACTTTTTTACACAAGGGACTTGTAACCATAATCAATTTTTCGAATATATTTAGAAGTCTAGGACTCCATTGTCGGAGCTACGTAAGGATTGTGGGTCCTGGTATGTCTACGTGGCTCCGACAATGGAGTCCTAGACTTCTAAATTATATCCGAAAAACAGATTATGGTTTATTGGTCACGGTACAAGTCCTTGTGTAAAAAAGTGCCAACTATGTATTAACTTCCGTGACAGGGGATGTGAACTGATTAGATAAATTTGCCTTCAGGCGGGATCACTGTTCCTATGGTCGGCTTCTACCAGACTGTTCTAGTGGTTTGCGAAATCTGTTCACAAGCCCCTCGGTAGCTCAGTTGGTAGAGCGACTGCCTTGTAAGCAGAGGGTCTTGGGTTCAAATCCCGGCTGAGGAGCATTTTTGTCTAGCAGTTCAGTACTTATAAAAAATATAGTTCTCCGTTTTGCACCGTCAAATATGATTCACAGTCACCTTAGGCTGAAGGAATATCTCGAGGGCACAGCTCACTGGCACGCGGCGTAGTAGGCGCGGCACGTTCGGTTCTTCTTAAAAACAAAGTTTAACGTATTTTCATTAATTTTGACAAGATTTAATATATGTTATGTTTGATTAATACCAACTATTTGGTTTGAAAACGATGTGGGTATGAAAGACTATTCTATTCTATTCTAAGAAACTGTGAATACTACTTGAAGGTGTGATCGTGGTCATAGGTCTCACAAGAGAGAGACCTGTGATCCTTTTCTAGCTTTTAGCTATTCGGATTAAACTTGATTGATTGATTGATTGAGAGAGCTAGCTCTAGAGATGGGTGAATCCGATCATGAAAGGATTCGAATCCGAATCCAAGGCGTGGGTAAGAATCCAATTCTGAATCCAAATCCACCGTTTCATGCTGAGGACTCGAATCCGAATTAGAATCCCAACTGAAAGAATTAAAATCATGTGATAAGTAACAGTTTAAAAATCAGAGGTGACAAAAATTACTGGTTCCTAAAGCAAAGGAAACAGTGTGTAAACCATATTTCTAGGTTTTCATGCGTGCTTGTTGTAGTATGCCTTAAGCATAGTACGTAAAAATTGGGAAAAGATTAGAAACTGGAGCGGATTCGTAAGATTCAAGGTTTGGAGTCCTAGTCGGAATGTCGAATCCAGCTTGACAAGCAGTAGATTCAAATCTCGATTCGAATACGGCCAAAAGGACGGACCCCGAATTCGAATCCGGATTCGCACATCTCTGCTTTCCGGTCACCACACCGAAAAGTGAACAGGAAAGTTATCACAATTTACCGACACGGCTTTTTCAGATCATCGGTGCGCAGAATGTCAAGCAAATGTGGGTCGTTCATGCGTTCTAATAATAAACGACCAATGAAAAAAATAATAAAAAGTGAGAGCAGTGAGAATTATTCTGGGTGATCATAATATTTCATGAAGAGGCTCTCAGTAAGCTTGACGTTCCTAAATTAACTGAGCGCAGAAATACTCTTTCAAACAAATTTGGAGCTAAGATAATGTGTTCTCCCCAAATGGCCCATCTATTGCCCCCTCCCATCCCGTCTTCCGTGCGTCGGTCCGAGAGGAATACTGGCAATCAATTTTCTTCATATCCTGCTAATTCTTCTGCCCAATTTTTACGTAGTTTCATCCCATCCTTTATTTCTGGTCACATCTTGTAAGTGTATTAGTTAATTTGTTTCGTGCCTGTGTACTTCGTAAATTTGTATCCCTCTTCTAGCTTTTAGCTATTTGGATTAAACACAAACAGGACAGGTTTGTTTCCTTCCCCGAAGTTGAACCAGAGGATTGACAGCCTGACGAGGACCCTTGCCAAGAAGGGCCGAAATATCGCCGATGAAGAATCATAGCTGACGTATCCGTTGTAAACATTGTTTGAATAAATGGATTAAACTTGATTGATTGTGCTCTGCAGTTTCCAGCGGCGGAATCGAACTCACCCCTCTTTTTCAAATTTTCCTCCAAAATTTTCTGCTGCATCTGCGCTTTGCGCAACTCCTCCTCCCTACACCTGAGATCCTTTTCTTTATGTCGAATGTCTGAGAACTGTGCTTCAATTTCCAATTTCCAATCGTCTTGAAGCATATGGAATGATTCATTGGGGGTTTGAGCGAATGAGTGAACGATGTCGTCGAGGTACTTGAGGATTTGTTCGAAGGTCGGTCGTTCGTGGGGTTCGGGATCCCAACAGGCTGAAAGAAAAATCGGAGTTACCCTACCGCTATTCTTTAAAAAAACATCTCTTATCTACAGTAGAGGTATGCTTATGTGAACGTCTGCTAACAGTGATCGATCGCCAAAAAAACTAAAACCCAAACCAGGCATTTTTTACTATGAATACTTATAATAACCACTCACGCTTTTGTCACTTTTTGAATATTTTGCTGATTCGCAGCTGAAAGTGACTCAACTGACACCTGGTTTGCTTTTTATAATCTGAAATGTTTGCCACGAGGAACGCACCTTCAATGGAGAAGATGGCGGTCCGAACCTGTAACAGGAAGGGCCTTTTTACAAAATTCAAAATCAAAGAAAGTTAATTGAATTTCTACTTCAAGTTTGTGCCAGGATAACCCTGAAATAGTTGGCTGTTAGCTGATATCAAGTTTGTTATTTTTCTTATGCATTTTACTTTTTCATATGCAAGTAACAAAGACAAGGTAATGGAAGAGTTAAAAAAGTGTTCAAATAAGCATACGTCTACTGTACACTACTGATTCACTCTCGGTCCATCCACTCCCATTCCCGCTCTCAAGTGTAATTTGTATTCACCCTAACGTCACTAGGACGATTTTTACAGTTTTGAGGCGGACCAGGCTCCTGCCTTTAGTTTCCAAGAGCTCATTCTCCAATAATACTGGTTCTCTCCTTGTGTCTCATCAAAGCTCAGAGGATCATAATCTGCTGAAACAGTCGGGATTGGTCTGTAATTTTTGAAAATCATAAGGCCGAAACCCGCAAATTATCAACACCGCAAGTTTTCATAATCAACAAATCCTCTTTTCACAAGCACAACTTGTAAACTTGTGAACAAAACAAGAAAAACTTTTCACAAGCTTTTCTCCTTGGCGTTTATACAAGTTTTGGTAAATGAATATTCCTTCTCCCAGGCCCAAGCGAATCATATCTGACAGTGCAAAACGGATACATTTTGCACTGTTTATTAGAGATATATTTCGGCCTTCTTGGCAAGGGTGCTCTTCGGGCTAAAGCCGCTCAAAGTGGAAAATGAACTTCATTTTCCAGTTTGAGCGGCTTGAGCCTGAAGAGGACCCATGCCAAGAAGGTCCGAAATACGTCTAATAAAATTCAACTGACGTATCCGCTTTGCACTATCAAATATGGCAACGTTATGGGTAAGAAAGTAATAGGTAACAAAAAATAGTAAGAAAGTCGCCAAGCCTACCTGCCATGATTTTCTTCCAGGACAGTGGTGACGTCGTCGGAATTGGTAAGGTGAGTTTGTTCACGGCGACGCCATAGGCGATAGCCAGGGCATCTATTCCCTTGTATGGTATTTCACCTGTCAATAGCTCCCATAAAACAACGCCATAGCTAGAATAAAAAGGCAAACTGAGAGGGGTATAAAAATATGTAATGCATGTTATATAATTATACATTTTTCTTTTCAGCTGTCAGGGGCTAAGCGAGGTAAGAGGGAGTTTTCTTGGGGATGGGGGTTGTGACTTGTGAGCCCCTTCTTGTAATTTTGAAGTCAACGTCGGAAGTATAATATAGTAGCAGCTGGAAATTTGATCCGGAAAGGTCTTATTATTCGAAAGTTGAGCGTTACATGATTTTGTTGTTGTATATGTCATGAAAAATGGCTTTAAATACAGTCATTCATTCATTCATATACATAAATATGTAAAAATATGATTACAATATATATATACACATATACAGGTTGGAATGACGACAATAGCTTTCAGAAACCATTGGACGGAGGCGCTTTACCGCGATCCCACAAAGAAGATCCGATTGTGGCTCGGATTGTAGCTAAAATTATATAAACAACTGGAGCAGAGATGGGCGAATCCGAATACGGATCCAAATCCAGAATTAGTCCTTTTGGCCGGATTAAAATCTTCTGCTTGTCAGGCTGGATTCGGGTTCGGACTCAGATTCCAAACCCTCAATCTTACGAATCCGTTCAAATTTCCAGTCCACATCTTCCCAGTTTTCGTTTTACACGGCTGGCTTAAGCAGTCCAGCTTTTTGGTCCCCACCACCAACGATCCTGTATGTCAAGTTATCTGACTACCTTAAATATCAGTGGTTTTTGTCACCTCAAACAATAATTTGATTTTTGTTAAGGTAGGATTCGAATACTGATTCGATTCCGGATTCGAATCCTCAGCTTGAAATGGTGGATTCTGATTCGAATCTGATTCGTACCTAGCCACTGACTCGGAATCGGATTTGAATCTTGTCATGACCGGATTCGCCCATCTCTGAACTGGAGGTGATTTTTGTTTTCATGGTCCGGATTTGGCGAGAAATTCAAATCTAGCAGAAAATGAAAGTCCAAATCATAAGAGTGGCTACTTTTGGGGGACCATTGTACTTAACCGACTCGCTGGTCATTTTTGGGATCCCAAAACGTACGTGGAGGGATGGCCCGTCTGTCCGTCCGTCTGTGAGCACGATAATTCTCGAAGGTAATGAGATATTTTGATCAAATTTTCAAGGGAAAGGCGAGTTCTTGGACGGGGCCATCTAGAACTACATTTAGGGGTAAGGGAGGGGGTTCAGATTAAGTGGCAAACAAAATATTTTTAAACAGCTAATGAGATAGTCAACTAAAGGTAAGAAGTCATGCTGAACACTTAAGTGAATGTACTTTTCTACTCGGGCAAGAAGACCTACTTCGGCCGGAATCAGCCACAACCGGAAAGCAAAAGTTGTATTTGTAGCTGATAAGATGTCCGATTTAGGGGTAAGAAGAAATGTTGAATCCATATATGACAATAATTTTTACCGGACATATAGTTAGCCTGGACTCCGGATGAAACCGGAAAATTTGTTAAAAGTTAAATTCTGACTTGAAGTTGATTAGATGTTCGATATAGGGGTAAGGAGATACGGTGAATTATTTTTTTAGCTTAATTTTTCGCCGGACAAGTAGTTCCGAAATTCAGCCGAAACCGGAAAATTGACAGAAGTAAGGCAGGAAGTTTCGATCTGTTTCGTCAGAACAGATATAACTTATAGGGGTAAAAACACATGAATAATCCATATCTAAACTTGGCTTTCTCAGATCATTAGCTATTTGGTCTAAATCTGTTTCTAAATTTTAATAGTAAAAATGTTCAAGGAGTCTGGCGAAGACTGGATCTTGCGAAGACAAGACCCAATTGTCTGGATCAAATATTGGATTTTGGGGATCCCATTTAAACCTTTGGTCTTTTTATACTAATATACTAATCAAGCAGCTTCCTGCCCCCAATTTTTTTCTCAGTGCACTGTCAGAACTATCATTACGGATAATACAAGGATGCGCGGTTTCAACAGACAACATTTAACAGACAACACTTGGCATGTTATCTCTTGCCACAACAAACTTTATACATGAATTGCTATGCATAAGAAGCATTGCCAAGAATAGCCAAAAACATCCAAAAAAGCTTCTGCAGACTTCGTCTGTCGTTATGATAATGGAAAACTCAGCAGATACTTTTTTGGCCTTTTTTTTTTTGCTCTTCCTGGCAATGCTTCTTATGCATAACAGTCCATGCATAATGTTTATCGTGGCAACAGATAACATCCCGAGTGTTGTCTGTTGAAACGGAGCAATTTCTAATTTTATTTTTGTAAAGATCTACAGGGTTTTATCGTCCTTAAAGAATACTTTAGCTTTTTCACAAAAAAATTAATTTCAAGTAAAAGTTAGAGACAGTTAATCCCTCGAACGACCCTCATACTTATGTTGTCTGTTACGAAACTTCTGACAGTTTGGCTGACAATACTGGAGGGGGACCCCACCCCTACACGACACCTCTGCATCTAAGCATAATCTTACCTCCAAACATCACTAGCTTTGGAGAATGTCGATGATTTGATAACTTCAGGCGCCATCCAGGCATAAGTACCAGCAGCAGACATACGAGTAGTCTGGTCAACTTCTCGAGCAAGACCGAAGTCTGTGATTTTCAGGGTCTTGAACTGCAGATCTTCACCCTCTATAGGTTCAGCTATCAGAACTTGACAAAGAAAATACAAAATTTAGACTTTGACCGAAACATTTGCGCACATAACAACTTCTGGAACAACCTCAAGGAGGACACTGTTGCTGCTGAATCGACCGATGCATTCAAACACCGTTTGGATGCTGAGTGGGGTGACAGAACGTGGAGATTTGACTGGGATGCACCAGAATTTTCCACTGGATTGTAACCAACCACAAATGCAACAGTTATCACAAGGAGTGATCCAACAGGATCAAAATTCCTTATTTCCCTCCAAGCTGTTATTTAGGGTAACTTCAGGTAACACATGCTATGACCGAGATACTGCATTTATTGTAATCCAGACCTAAGAGGAGCCTCGCCTGATTGCTCCTCAGCCGGTATAATATAACCCATTTTGTATCTTAGTTCACTACGTATCACATATTTATAAGCCTTGTCTGTACCCGTCAAATTCACGCGGTGACAGTGGAGTGAAAGGAACAAAAATGGAAAAACAAGCAAAAAAACAATGAACACTGAAAATTCAGAAATTCTAACTGGGCCTAAGAACAAGACCAAAGGTCTCGACGGGATCCCAAAAATTTAATATTTGATACAGACAATTCGGTCTTGTAGATATCCGGTCTTCGCCAGACTCCTTGAACATTTTTACTATTAAGATTTAGAAACAGAAGAAGGTCAATGACTAATCATCTGAGAAAACCAAGTTCAGATACGGTATGGATTCACCATGTGTGTATTTACCGCTAGGCTATACGCCATATCTACTTTGACGAAATTGATCAAATCTTCCTGCTTTACTCCTGCCAAATCTCCGATTTCAACCGGATTCCGGGTGAACTACTTGCCCTGCAAAAATAAAAGCTTGAAAACGAATTCAGCTTATCACCTTACCCCTATATCGAACATATAATCAACTTCAGATAAAACTTTAACTTTTAACAAATTTTCCGGTTTCAGCCAGACTCCGGGCAAAGTATATGTCCGGCAAGAAAATGGTTTTCATATTCGTGTTCACCATGTCTCCTTACCCCTACATCGACTATCTCAGTAGCTGTTTCAAACAAATCTGTTCGCCCCTTAATTTGAAACCCCTCCCCAACCCGTTGAGCTACAGAGCCCCTCTACGAGCTCGACCTCTACGAGCTCGACCTCCTTGACGCAAAGAGTCATCATACCAAGTTCCATCGAAAATATCTCATTCCCTTCGAGAGTTATCGTGCTTACAGACGGACGGGCGGACAACTTTTGCGATGTCATGGGTATCCTCCACTTACGTTTTGGGATCCCAAAAACAAAGCCAAAGGTTTTGACGGGATCCCAAAAATGTAATATTGTGATTGTGTAATATTTATATTTAATATTATTTCTCAAATAATGCATAAAACGGATATATCAGCTACATATCCGTTTTATATTATTTGAATATATGTTTCAAAGTCAGCTTTGGCTCGAGGAATATTTATCTACGAAGTATAGAATTTTGTAGATTTCCGACTCTTCGCAAGACCACTTTAACGTGTTGCTATTTATCACCCACCGCTTGAATATATAAAAAAAAAAATTGTTTCTGATTGAATTGATGAGAGAATTGATTCTGAGACGAGAACCTTTCGATACAAATTTCCGGGTTTTGGCAAATTTTGCCAGCTTATCCGTCAAGGAAATTCAAAGTTCGATTCAACATGTCTCCTTACCCCGATATCGAATCTCTAATCAACATCAGAAACAACTCTGAGCTACAACCCAATTTCCAGTTTCGGCCGAATTCCGCCGGAATCATTTGTCCGGCCAGAAAACGAAGTACAGATATGGAATCAGGCGCATCCTTAACCCTTCAACGACTATCTCATTAGCTTATCCTCTGCTGCTAAATATCAGGCTACAGGACTCATCTACGAACTTGCCAATGATTTGTCATGCGAAGTTAGAACAACATGTCTCCGCCCCTTCGACCCCCCCCCCCCCCCCACACACATACACAACAGACTGCCATGACTAAACCCAAAGAATACGTACGCTAGGTTTACGTAGTCTTTGATTAAACCGAAAGAATATACTGCGCATGCGCACACGCGACCGGAGTCACTATCCCTCTGGCGTCCATAGATTAAACAAGAGTATCGTAGCCCTACGCGCGATGAGCTTTGGCCTGTATGGATAAAGGGGTAGGATATGAGCTGGTATAGCCACTTGGTTTTTCCGAAAACTGGTCGACAAATTTTATTGAATTGTTCACAAGACAGTTGTCAAATGCACTCTGTCTTTTTGAGCCAATAAGTTCCTGTTGGGACTTTGGACATAATTAAACTGATCGCATACACTTTTTATTTATCTTTAGTATGTTGGAAAGGGAAAAAATAGAATGGTCTACTGAAGGCCCAATTCAATCCTAGGATCTGTTTTATTAGTAATTCTATTTAATTTGCGGGATGATGTCTCTACGTAGACACGACACTACGAAGACACGACACTACATCGAAACGAAAAAAAGCGTCAGTACATGGACACGTCACTACAGAGACACGACGGTACGAAGACTGACACTACATGGACACGACGGTACAGGTACCGACACTACATGGACACGACGGTACAAGTACCGACACTACATAGACACGACGGTACAGGTACCGACACTACGTAGACACTTTTTGATTTTCGACGTAGTGTCGGATTTGGTCCTCGTAGTGACGTGTCCACGTAGTGTCGTTCGACGTACCGTCGTGTCTACGTAGTGTCGTTCGACGTACCGTCGTGTCTACGTAGTGTCGTTCGACGTACCGTCGTGTCTACGTAGTGTCGTTCGATGTACCGTCGTGTCTACGTAGCGTCGTTCGATGTAGCGTCGTTCGATGTACCGTCGTGTCCACGTAGTGTCGGTTTTTTTTTGTCCACGTAGTGTCGGGAAATTTGTCCATGTAGCGTCGGATTTTGTCCACTTACTGACGTGTCTACGTAGCGTCGTGTCTATGTAGAGGCGCGCACCCTTAATTTGCCGTTCATGTCCATGTTCATGGCGTTTGGAAAGGCTAAGCTGTGGATGCAACAGCATGTCTCCTCGCCCTATATTGACTATATCATTGGTTCTAAAATTTCATGCTAAATTTCCGGATTCTGGGCGAACTACTTGTCCGGCGAGAAAATTAATTCACACTCGGATTCAGCAGGTCGTCTTATTCCAGAATCGGACATCTAATAAACTTAATGTAAATTTTTACTTTTTACAAATATTCCATTTTTGCCGGATTCCGGGTGAACTACCTGTCCGGCAAGAAAATAATTCATATTCTGATTCAGCATGTCTCCTTACCTCTAAATCGACTTTCTCACTAGCTTTTAAAAAATATTCATTTTCGCCCTTTAATTTGAAACCCCTCCCCTATATATATAGCGTTAGGGCCCATCTAGGAACCTGACCTGTCCCTTGACACAAAGAATCCTCACATCAAGTTTCTATCTCACTCCCTTCAAGAGTTACCGTGCCCACAGACGAACGGATGGACAACTTTTACAAAGTCACAGGTATCCCTCCACTTACGTTTTGGGATCCCCAAAAAGTAAAAAACATCATGTAGATGATGAACTGGTAAGGTCTATCTTGATACAAGTTTCAATTTTTTTACTTATTTTTTTTTAACTTATTTGTTTTTGTTTCTACGACCTGAAGAGCCTTAATAAAGCGAAATAGAAACTTCAGCTGATTCATGCATTCAGCGCCACATAAATGACTGGTAATCAGTTTAATTAGATGGAATAGCCTACTCAGGATAAACCTGTTGAAATTCTCGAAACCGATATTACTTGTGCTCTAAAGGAAACGTCTTACTGGTAATAGTAATTAATTCTACTTCAGTTCCATTCTCGTTCCCGAGATCCTTCACCCGGCAAGTGCATCCTACCCCTTTTCTGTGGCTGTATAAGGCCACAGAGAAGGGCAGCACAACCAGTTCCTAAGATCCTACCCATACTGGCGATTCATGCGCGGTATGAAAGAAGTTTTTTCCCCTCCTTTGCGAGTTTTTTCAGTGCGAAATTTTAAGTAAAATCCTTTTTCTTTTTCTTTTTTTGACGTTTGAAGTTTAGCGGTTTAATGTGTTGCTTTTTTTGTTGTTGTGTAGTATGTGAAAATTTGACTTGATATTTTGACTTGAAATTGATTTGATGTTGAAGCACAATTGTAAATAAATATGTTTGACGAGAGAACAAATATTCGTTTTTTTTTGTTAATACCGTAAGGAATATTTCTGAAGAATAAAGATTGATTGATTGATTGACCTCATTAGCATTCCACTGATAACCCCGCTCACAACTGCCAGATTTGTCTTTACGTGACGTAGAGGCTCAGGATCATTGTATCGGTGGAGCTTATTGGTCCGGAGACTGGTTATGCAGGTTTTGCCAATTTTCTATAAGCACAGCTAAGTTTTAAAGTAGTCAACTCTCTAAGAACAGCTTCGTTATCACGGTAATCTATAGGTAAGAGTGACCACATGGAGAAAAAAGAACGAGCCCTCTTTTTTCCTCTTGCCCGGTAACTGAGTGCACTCGTTTTTTCAGACACCTGGTTACTAGTACCAGGTAACTCAGTAAACTAGTTACAGAATTAGGTAATCCTGGTCTAAGAAAAGTTACTCTGTACCGAATACCTGGGTTACTAACATGTTACTGCGTGTCTGAGAAAACGACAATTCGTCGGAGTAACAGACATCCAGAGCGTGTTCCACCCAGCTTACCGTAGTTACTATACATGGCGTCACGATTGTGGCTTTTTGCCGCCAAGGCTGGAATGATCTTTCTATTTTCCAGCAGAATCATGGCCAAGGGCGACCGACCAATCACGTTACAGAGATGCGTAGTTACCACGCTTACTACGCTCCGCATGGTAAGCAAATGGTTAATATTTGAGAAGGTTGTAACAGTCAGCGTTGTAACTTTTTGCGAGGTTGAAACGAAAATAGTGACTAATAGTTACTATTGTTGAAGGGTGGAACACGCTCCCAGTTTCTGCAAAAACAACCATTCTCCAGAGTTACCGACAACGCACCTATTGTTTCTTATCTCTGTGACACCCTTTAAAATTCTGGACATTGCTTCCCCTTTCTGTTCTACTTCGAGAAAAACAGAATCTGGGATACAGAAAAAGAATCTGGCAGATGACGCAAGGGCTTTATACTTACTATTTGATGACTTCAAATCCCGATGAATCATTGAAATCGGCGCACCATTGTGCAGGTACTGCATTCCTCTGGCGATCTGCACCGCCCAGTCCACTAAAACACTTGGCCTAATTTTCCGGCCTACCAATATTCGATTCAGCGGCCCACCATGTGCATAGTCCATTACTAAACACAGGTTAGGAATTTCAAGACATACACCTTGAAGTGCAACAATATTCTCATGACTTAGCAGCCAGAAAACCTTAGCTTCCTGTAACACATTTTCCAGGGTTACATTTATGTCTTCATCTGGGTCATGCCTTGCTGCCTTCACTGCCACAACTTCATTTTTCCAATAGCCACGGTAAACTTTCCCAAACCCCCCTACACCAATAATGTCTTCCAAAGTGAGCTCATTAAAATCAATCACATTTGGCCGGAGATCATCAACAACTCGCTGAATCAGGGAGCTTTGTTCCACTACTGCTACGAAATTTGAAGGGAATATTCCCACTTTGTCCCCCAGCTTTCCAGTCCACCACCCATCATCGCCACTGATCTTTGAGTCTTTCGAGAGCACTTCTAACGCATCCCCACACTGCAAAGATAGCTCATCATCGCCCTGTGCATGGTAATCATACAGTACGGTGCATAAGATGGGTTTTCTGCGGTGGTTATGGTCGCCAGAGTCACTTGAGTCAGTGAAACTGTTCACTGAGCCTGTGCCGGAGGTGGGGTAACCAAGGGATGAGCTGCGTCTCCCCGGAGAGGGACTGGTTGCCCGGGCATGATAGTACTCCCTACTGGGACGCCTGTCATTGTAACGTCCTTTTTCCATACTATCATTCTCCGCAGTCAACAAGTTGCCATCAGGAAAGCTACCTAAAGAAAGAAAGGTCAGTATGCACTGTAAAAAGTTTCTCCCAGTAAGGATTAAAGTTAACTGCAGTATTTGCTACTGGGATTAATCTTATCTCTACTGGGATAAGTTCACCCCGAAATAGAGATAATCTTACCTCGGCTGAGACAAGATTAATCTCAGTAGCAAATACTGCAAGATTTTGTTTACAGTGTGGACACTACTAGCTTTTACAGAGTCTGGTCTATACTAAAGACTAGGTTTAATGTTTATAAGTATTCTTAATGAATTAATAGCCAACTAGGGTTACCCATACAGACTTGCAAAAACAACACGAAACATGACTAAAGAAAAAAAGAACAAGAGCTACGAGCTCATATGGCACTTGTACGAGTAGGCTGTACAAGAAAGTAGATGAGAACGTCACAAAATACACCCGTCATCCAAAAATGCGGTTCGGAAATAGAAATAGGATATTTAGTTTCACTCATTTCTGAGCAGTTTCGGCATCGTCTCGATTGTCTGTAGCAAATGCACATGACTGTTCAAACTTTCATCCCAATAAATCCATTTGTTTGATCCCTAGACGTGCTACACGATTTCCGGTACTCACTCTATCTCAACCTACCGTGGCCGAATCTGGTTCGGAATAAAAAAAAATCGACCACCTAAAGCATCTTCGTTTATACCATCTATCAATTTTCACTCGAATCTGAGCATTTTTGGAAAGTTCCGGTATCCCCCCCCCCCCACCAACGTTGTCGGAGCCGGTTCGGGCCCAATCTCTTAATTCCCTGTTCCTGTCCATCAAGTTTGACTGAAATTGGAGCATAGCCTATCTGCAAGTTTCCAGTACCCCCCCCCCCCCCTACCTTGGCCGAATCCGGCCCGGACGCCAAATAACAAATCTAGGCCGCGTAACCTCGGCACTGTCGAATTGCATCTCATTCGGTCAATCCGTTTGGTTTTTGTGAATGTCAAAAGTCCCCCCACCCCCAATTCCCCTAATCGTGGTCGCACATGGTTCGAACGCATGTTTTACATGTCGAGGCCATCGATTCGTATCACCCATGAAGTTTCAGTCGAATCAGACCACTCGTTCGCAATTTATAGAAGTCAATTTCCATATTTCTCTTCTCTTGCTCCCCAAGAAATGCTCGGATCAAGGAACGGAAGTTTCCGGGGGTATGTTGTGTCAGGTTCTTAAGTCAAGATAATTCGGGTCGCTAATATGCCTGCAAAGTTTCGTTGTCGTTTTACATCTGGAACTATTCTAACTCACGACTACCGGAATTCCATGAAACCTCCTCCCCCACAGAGCCCCGAAACCATCTGGCTCCGTCAATTTCATCTAGGCCTAATGCTTGTTCCATCCATTAAGTTTCGTCCCAATCCCTCTACTTTTAGAGTTTCTTGAGTTTTCCACCATCCCCCCCCATCCCCACAGGTATGGGACCCGACCCGGACGTGACACTGAACGTCCGAGGCGATGGCTCACCAGACAAGTTTCATTCAAATCCGATCACCCGTTCAAAAGTTATGCACGCCACTAGATTCCGGACTCCCCATCCACCCACTCCCCCCACGATGGTCGGGTCGGGGAAACGGCTGTTCTCAAGTCAATCTGTTCGGATCCCTGACATACCTGCCAAGTTTCATCGCCCTAGGACATCAGGAAGTATGCCGAACTCGCGGGATTGCTAGTAATCCGGACCCCCACCCAACTCCCCCACAGTGCCCTGATCCGGTCCGGTTATATGTCAATGACGTGTCTAGGACCTGTGCTTGTTTTTCCCACCAAGTTTCATCCCGATCCCTCCACTTTAAGCGTTTCTCAAAATTTCCGGTTCCCTCCTCCAACTCCCCCCAGTGTCATCGGATCTTGCCCGGATTTAAAGTGAGATGTCTGAGACACGAGGTCATCCTAAGTATCAATTTTCATCAAGATCCGATCACCCGTTCGCAAGCTAAAAATACCTCAAATTTTTGCTTCACCCTCTCTCCACTCCCCCCCCCCCCAGATGGTCGAATCGGGGAATTGACGATTTCCTATTTAATCTGGTCGGGTCCCAGACATGCCTGTCAATTTCCATCGTCCCAGCACATCAGGAAGCACGGAACTCGCGGGATCACTACAAATTCGGACTTCTCCCCCCCCCCCAACTCCCCCAAAGTGAGCGGATCCGTTCCGGTTATATCAGTTACGTATCTAGGACTTTTGCTTGTACTTTCCACCAAGTTTCATCCGGATCCCTCCACTCCAAGTGTTTTCCAAGATTTCCGGTTTCCCCCTCGAACTCCCCCCAGTGGCACCGGATCCGGTCTGGATTCAACATGGAGAGCCTGAGACACGAAGTCCTTCCATATATCAAGTTTCATTAAGATCCGATCACCCGTTCGTAAGCTAAAAATATCTCATTTTTCCTATTTTTTCCGGATTCCCCCTCCCTCCACTCCCCTCCAGATGGTCGGATCGAGGAAGCGACAATTTTTTAATTTAATCTGGTCCAGTTCCTGATATGCCTGCCAAGTTTTATCGTCCTAGCTTATCTGGAAGTGCCCGAACTAGCATAACCGGGACCAACAGACCGACTGACGGACAGAAATTACAATCACTATATGGCACTTGAGTAAGCTCAAGTGCCATAAAAACCATTAAATTTTAACTGAAAAGCCAACTTATTCTTGTGCCATTTAATGCCCCATTTTAAAGGACACCTGAACAATGAAACCATACTTGAACACACCATGGAGAATGCATTTACAGACATGGCCACGGACAGCATTCTTCTCCTGAGCGTCACGTTTTCGAAATATGGATGTTCGTTTCTGGAGGTTTGCACATGCAGACTCCAAGACAAAAAGCGCAATTCATTCAAATCTTGTAAAGCGCTGTCCCGATCGTATTGGAATTTCTTCTGGATATACGTTTGGGCTAACTGGTTAAATGATATTCCACAAGAAGGGTTGATTGGAGACATTTGTTCATTTCTAAGATTGTGCGGTAATGAAACAAGGACAGATGCAAATTGGAAACGCTATTTCGTATTTGGATCGGGTTTTCTGCAGGCAATGTTAACAGAAGTCATATAGATAGGGATGATACTTGGTACTCTTCATTCAGATGTCCTTTAAAGAACCATTTTTGAATTTCCATTTTAATGACTTACTTGGATCCTGCAAAGGGATTTTTTTTATTTCCACTATCTGCTCTGGTTATGACTTTCAGAACATCTGTGGCCATCCCCACAGCGTAAATTCTTCTATGACGCCGGAAATTTTAATCTCAACACAACCGCGGCTTTTCAGTGGGCAGTGGTGCGATTGGTGAAGATTGCCTATTTCAGTTAATTTCAATATTAGTTTCATCCCAATACCTATATTTGCATGTTCCAACTATGAAATCCATATATTCAATTCCAACACATGTTCCCAAATTTCCGGAGTCACCCCTCGCCCCCCATGGTTGGATGAGATTCAGACATATAAATGGAATATCGCCTCCTTCGAATCGGGTCAAGATGGTCACATTCCTGCCTATTCCAACTCCCTCCACCCTAAGTCGAACGACAGGATATAATCCGGCAAACATGGTTTCACTGAGCATTCAGTCGGGGTCCTTCATAAGCCCGTCAAGTGTCATCGTCTTCGCTCACGTAGAGCGGAGATGCTCAAAAGTAAGACAGACGGATCACAATTACGATCGCTATATGGCACTTGAACCAAAGACTACAAGTAGCCTACCATAACAACGCTGACGATTTGTGGTGGAGATATTGTGCCGCCGATAACTTTCCGGCGGCGCGCCACCACCAACCAAAGTTATCTCCGCACAACCAATACTCTAGCGGGGGGGGGGGGATAAATAAATGGAGTAATACCTAACCTCACTTTTCATTCCCCCACACCAATAATATGTTGATTACTTTGCCTGATTACCCAAAACCCCAACCTCCCCCCCCAGGGAGAGCGGTACCCCCCCCCCCCCCCCTCGAAGAAAGATGGAAGCTAAACTGGGCGCCCACAGAGCGCTCAGTCAATACAAATGAACTAAGCTGGGCGCTCGCCCATAGAATTGGAGCTAAGCTGGGAGCTCACCGTCGAAACCCAAATGGAGGTCTGGCAGTGCATCCCATAAGGCTAGTTAAAGTTTAACTGAAAAGAGCAGATATGGAACAGTCTTGTTACCCCTCACCTATTCACTTAAAGACGTTTGAAGACCCGATGAAAATGAGTTACTTCGTTGCTCCGCTATTCACGAATAATCAATTCCCTATCAGATTTGTGGTACTACCTGTGTCGTATGCTTGACGAAAAAGATTTTTGGAACTTTTTTGTTCAGGCACTAAGCAGTCCTCATCAAGCTTATCACCGCCAACTGGGAAGCCGCGTTTGTGTTCAGATTCAGATATTCCGCGTCATAGTAGAATTTGCGCTGTGGGGACAGCCGTAGATATTCTGAACCTCACTACTAGAGCAGATAGCGGAAAATAAAAAAATCTCTTGGCAGAATCTAAATAGCACAGTGTGTTCAACTAAATAATACAAACGTAAGTTTGCTTTTCAGTTGAACTTTAAGGACAAGAAGAAACGTGAGTTGACTTCCAGCTTGGACATGGGTGGTTCAGGGGCCTCGAGCGATTGAGACTTGAAGGAATTGCATTCCCGCTCCTATGTTTCAAGCTTCCCAGACTGAAACAAAGAGGCAGGCAGTTTGTAGTCGTTGAGATACGAAGAGATTCTTTAGTCACATTTTGTCCGTTTTCACCCCGTTTCACCTTGCAATGCATAGTTTTAATACGATCCGCGTTTAACACGGCCAAGTTTTACTAATATCTCTCGGTTTATAAACACGACAGAAGGTGTCGATGGGATCCTCAAAAGTTTAATATTTGTTCCATACAATTTTTGGTCTTGTCGCCGGTCTTCGCCAGACTCCTTGAACATTTTTACTATTAAAATTTAGAATCAGAATAAGGCCACTGGCGGATCATCTGAGAAAACTAAGTTCAGATATAGATTCACCATGTGTATTTAGCCAATACTCATACCTACTTTAACGAAATTGATGAAAACTTCCCTGCCTTATAGGCTACTTCTGCCAGATCTGCGGTGTCAGCCGAAAAACGAATTCAGCACATCTCCTCATCCCTATATCGAACCTCTAATCAACTTCAGATAAAACTTTAACTTTTAAGAAATTGTCCGATTTCCGGGCGAACTATATGTCCGGGGAGAAAATGATCGTCATATACGGATTCAGCATGTCTTCCTACCCATAAATTGGACATCTAATCCACTTCAAGTAAAACTTTTACTTGTAACAAACTTTGCGATTTTGGCCGGATTCCGGGCTAACTACTTGTCCGGCGAGAAAATAGTTTTCATATTCGTGTTCAGCATGTCTCCTTACTCCTAAGTCGTCTATCTCATTAGCTATATAAACATATTTTGTTCGCCCCATAATTTGAAAACCCTCTCCCACCCCTAAATGTAGAACTTGAAATGTCCCATCACCCAAAGAATCATCACACCAAGTTACATCAAAATATCTCATTCCTTCCGAAATTTATCGTGCTCACAGACGGACGGACAGACGGACAACTTTTGCGAATTCATGGGTATCACTCCACTTACGTTTTGGGATCCCAAAAACAGGCTGACGCTGCTTGTGGCGCACATTTTCAAGAATTTCTTAGTTCTTGCCTTTGTATTTTAACAGAAAGGATTTGAAGAAAAGAATTGTCTTCCAGAGCCAGGTTTATAAATAAGTCGGCTTCGTGAGTAATGAGGGAAGATGTAATGATGGGCCTGATGATCATGTCATTTTATGTCGTCTTTTTTTACTGTAAATTCATAGTAAGTTTATACTTGGTTTCAAGTTTTTTTTCCAAATGATCAGTATTGTTTTAGGGAAAGGGTCGAATTGAATTGTTGTCATGTATGAACTTCCAGCAAAATGCCTCACACAGTTTGGGTAAGTTGCCCTTACTTTCATTTGGGACCCACGTAATAGGCTATAATAACTGGAAGGGCGCGTCATATCATGCGGATTTTAGGCTTCGAATTCTGGAGGTTAGGCTACATTAAAAGCTAGATTTTGTTGGGGGGGGGCATTTGCTTGAAAAAGGTCATATTAAAAAAAATCTCGCTTTCGGTGCTCATTTTCAGTCAGTTGGATATGCTGTCGTTAGAAACCGCTGCTGGCCAGGATATTGCGGAAGCAAATTCCTGTTACTGTAAATGACATTTACATTAACCTTACAAATACTAACTTTAATGAATGTGGTGCTGTCTTTTCCGGCTATTGTTTCTAATTAGTATGACTCTTGAGCCTTTCCGGAAATCTGCGAGTCCTGTATTTTGAGGTAGCCACCTCCCATACTCGAGCCCTTCAGACTGCCCCTGAGCTCACAGATACAACTACTTCAACGCTTGTAGTTGTCACGAATTTACTAAAAGCGGAAATGGGCATCAGGGCACCAGCAAGGCCCTGCCACCCCCCAACCCCTCGAGTTTTGGCTAGCGAAGCCCTTGCAAGTTGCTGAATGTCTAGTTGGAGGCTGCAAGCGGTGCCTTGCAAAAGTATTTTGAACCAGCTTTTTCCTGAACTATAGTTGGTCCAAATCGGGCCACTCTTTAGAAGGAGCTGGACATCCTAGAAAACTTGACTGAAATAAGCTTGACTGAAATTCTGAAATTCAGCAGAAGCGGTGTGGACCAGTCTGGTTCAACAATAATACAGAACTCAAAATAGAATACTGGTTTGTCTAACTATCAAAGTGTTATATGCTGGTACCCCCTGGGAAATAAGGGGCGCAAGTATATATGAGCATCAAGCTTATTCAGACTATGTGGGAGACAGAAATGTCAATCCTAAAAGTAGGTTGAATCACTGTTGGATTGCATGGCAATAAAGTGATTTGTTTCTTCTGTGTACCCAAATAAGGGTAGCCTACAACAAATTAAATGGGTAGCACAGGTGCAAGGGAAATGTACCCCCATGAAAACTACTGATCGGAAATCCTAGTTTAGCCGATTTATGGCTGATAAAATTTTCAGACAAAGAAAACTTATCTATTGCGGAACCACGAACAGACAGTGTTTGGACTGGGCAAGCTAACCAAGTCAAGCTGGCTAGTCAGTCTTTTCCATTTTATCTGGGAACATCAAACTTTCAATTGTCACCTTAAGCTGATATTAAGATTGTTCTGAAGTTCTAAGGGGAAACAGGGACTTCTCTCTGAATTACATGTACCCCTGTACTTCTGAGTTTCTAACCTATAGCTAAAGCTTACATTTCAGCACTATTCCCTTACAAGATCCCCAACCATCCCAACCAGAACCTTAAATCTGTAAATGAATGCTTTTTATTCAGTCTCCTATCTGGGGTTAATCCTTGTTATGTCTGATTGTGACTGAACCAGACTGAACTTGCCTACTCTGCACCATTAAAAGTGTGGCAACTTCCAAAGAAGCATACCACTACTGTTCAACCAAAGACTTAGCTACAGTAGAAGTATGCTTATTTCAACAACTCTCTCATTTTCCCTACTTTATTTTTATCAGTTAACAGCCAACTGCTTGGCCATCTTTTGGCATTTGAAAATGGTCAGTTTTTAAATTTCCTTGAATTTTAAAATTGCTTCTTGTTCCACGTTCTAGATTTTAAATGATCGAGCAGTGAGGTAAAGAGATTTGCATATAGACATATGTTGATTAGATTGGTAACTATCCATGAAGAAAAATTCTGATGAAGTTTCTGCACAGTATTATCTACTGACTATAGAAGTGTTCTTAATTTCAAACCAATGGGTGACATGATTTACACCATGTAAAACCTAAAAGAAGATGCAGTGGAAAATTAAGAACAAATATTTGAAAACTCTATTGTACATGCTGGACTGAGCCTGAAATAAATGTGAAGTACTTCTGTCTGACAGCTAGACTACCGTATGAGTTTTTGCATTTTCCTCAGCATCTGGTCACTGTTAGGTGACATTCAAATAAGCATACCTCTAGCCTACTGAAACTCCATGAACACAAGAAATAAACTTCATGATATCTAACTAGCTTGGGGTAAGCTAGTGTAATAGGAATGACAGACTGGGCCAACCTGTAGACTAGAGGTTCTTACAGTGGTCTAGTCTGGATCCTCTTTACTAGACTAATGTAGGCTACTACACTACTATGCAGTGTTGTCAGATGCTTGACATTAGATTCCACAGCAAGAGAACCAAAACTACTTTAGTGCCATTTTCCTCTTTGTAATAAATTAGATACCCTCCCCCCCAAAAAAAAAAAATTGTTTTGAAACAAGCATTAGATTTTTCTTGAATACAGTCTTTTATTCTGAAAAAGTTGGTAAATAAGTAGACGGTCGCAAAAGACCTTGACATCCCACTCATTTTAGCTAGAAACCCCTCGGGTTCTTTTGTGAACAAGAGTTATCAGGTCTTGTCTTTTGTGACAAGAGAAATCGTACGGCAACAACAAGCTATAAAGTTTTCATATATCAACATTTCCAAAGTACAAACTGCTCGCGGCAAATCATGCTCTCTTAAAGGACGAAGCCAAATGTTGTAGCACTCAGCTTGCAGTTGCTTTCCGGCACACAATATACGAAGCAGTACAGATGGACAAGACATTCTGAACCCGCATGCTCATTACACTGTGTTTGAATGAAATTTTCTAACATTCGATAAAGATTTAGAATATCAGCTACCCTTTAAGCTATGTAAAATTACTATATATTATATAGTCAGATATGGATTTGTAAATATCACTTAGTCATTTTATATAATATAAAATGAATATTCCATCAGCCCAAGCTGACTGCAAATCATTTTGATGGTACAAAAAGGATACGTCCGCTGAATTTTCAAGTATCCATTTTGCACCATCAAATATAATATAAAATGACTTGGCTAAGCGGTATTTACAAATCCATATCTGGTTTTCACTTTTAAAATTTGATAGCAAATAGCACCCAATTGGCACAGAGATTTAGGAGAATACGCAAAATGGAGCAATGCACACACCTAAAATATTCAAAGAACCTAAAAAAAAAAAAAAAAAATGCACACTCTCTGGCAACACTGCTAATAGGGGAGGGGTATCCAACCTCGGTGTCTGAGGCTCAGACAAGATTTCAAATTTTCAGAGAAGCTTTCAGAATAGCTTAATCTATCTGGCTTAAAAGGAACCAACAAATATGACAAACATACTAGCTTGAAGCTAATTGAATGGTTTACATATTGGATGAATAAATATTGCTTCAATATTTCTAGTTAAACATATTTTTCTTTTCAAACGAGATCACTCCATTCTAACCTACCTCGACTGACTTACAAAATGATGGAAGAGGTAAGCTACAATTATCAAAGTCAATACAATAGCCAGAAAACCTTTTTTAAAATCAGCTTCAAAACAAAGAAAAGGCACGGAATTTGAATATTATTGGACACATGAGTTTCATTTTATTTGTAGTTCATAGTTTGTGCATAGTACAGCGGACTGTCCATTGTCGTTTTATTCGCCAGGGGGCCGTACGCTGGGAAGGCGCAGGGTGCCCGAAGTGGTTTTATTTACCAGCAGACCTGCTAGTTTGTACGCTGGGTGCAGCACGGTACAGTTCAGTGTACCTTCTGATGTAGTCTGCCAAGAGTAAAACATCAATTTACAGTTCGCTGTTCACTCCCGCTGTAACATGAACTTCAAATAAAACACAACTATGACTATTGAAGAAAAAAAAATTTATAAGTAGTGAACTGATAGACAAAAATGCTCCTCAGCCGGGAGGTTGACTACTTATAAATGTTTCCATCTCAAGCCAATCTCAAGCCACTCAAGGGCGTCTTCCCCATTAAAATTATATATCTGGTTTTCACCATGAGACCCCGTCTTGTGGGTTGTGGTTTGGACAGCACATACATTTAATTTTAACATTTTTGTGTCAACAATCGAGGTACTGTAAAAACAAGGTCAGGTACCCCTCCTGGGCTCCTGTATATGCACATTAAAGATTTATCCATACCACTGATTAACACTGCATCTTGATACCTTTTTTAAAGTATTGTGAACAGTTGAATAGTGTCAGAGGTTGGTCTAGAAGGTGAATCAGCCTAGACTAAAATACTTGGCCAAAATACTTTATTTGTTGCTGTTGTACTACAAAGTTTGAAGGCCTACTGTTGATTACGGCTTACTAAAGAAATGCTTTTACGGAAATCGGGAAGTCTCACGAAACCGTGGAAATCTGGAGCAAATAAGAGACGTGATTGCCTAAAAAGGAACACGCAGGGAACACCTCAAGATTTCCTTAAATATTATCAAATTTTGCTTGAAGATTGAGTATTGAAAGAAATAGAAATTCACTGCCATTTCGCTCTGATGTAGATTTAGTAGTGGAAACCACGGGAGACGACCAGTTCTGTTCTTTCTAGCGAGCGGAAGCGGGTAGTTCAAAAATTACCAGCCATGCTTACAAGAGGATCATTAATAATTTTTGAAGGATGTGATCGGTCAGGAAAGACAACGCAAGTTAAAATGCTTATTGAAAGTTTAAACAGTGAAGGGATCAAGTCCCAAATGATGAGGTTCCCTGGTAAGAACATTTTTTTTGGCTTGGCTGTAGGCTAGGCTGCATTCAGAATTCAGCTACAGGAGGGTATCCAATCTCGGACAAGATTTCAAATTTCCAGAGAAGTCTTTTCTTCAGAATAATCATCTGGCCAGTCTAGTACACTAGCCCGTTTTCAGTCACGGTGCTCAAACCTGGCTTAAACGTCTAGCACCATGCCTGAGTTAGGGCAGAATTAGGGTAGCCACAAAAAGCCCTACCGGCAGTAGCGCTGATTTTTTTTTAATGAAAAATGAATTGCTGGGAATTCATCAGATTTTTTTTTCGATTTTTTTCAGTCTGAAACAGCTGACTAAAATGTTTCAAATATATCACAGTATCCAAAATGAATCCCTAATTTAATAAGGCCTGTGGCTTTTTCCTAGCTAGCTTTTATTATCATATTAATAATGGCATGGAAATTCAGTAGCTGAACTTTCCTAGAAAGAATTTATTGATCCCAAGGACTGAATATCCATGGTGCAATACACCAGTAAATAGCTTTTTCTTCGAACTTGAGCGCCAGATTCCCAGTTTCTCTTATAATCCATGTTCGGCTGCATTCATTGATAAAAACTAACACACAGTTTCACCAAATATTAGAAGACAAGATGGTGGACACAATTCGTTTTGCCATCGTTTACTGTGTGTGTTATGGCACTAAATTATGCAATTTTTGAACACGTGCCAGAATGCTGCCGGCACGCTTTCATAGGAACGAGTGTTTTTCTAATCGAGAATTGCGGTATTCAGGAGTATCATGCAGTCATGCACAAATCCTCAATTTTTGGGCATGGTGCCCCAACGTCTGGGCATGCCCGAACGTATGGGCATGGTACCCATACGTTGGAGCACCATGCTCTGGAGCATGGGCATGGTACCCCTGTGAATTGAATAAACTGAGACTGGTTACATACCTAAATAGGGCCTTCTCCCTGTCCTAGATCAAAATATACCTGATTTTACTTTCTATCCAACCTCATTTTCCAATTTCCAAAATGTTAGAGCACTTTCAAGATACAGAGAGTTTTGTGGAGGCCACTTCTTTCCCAGTGGGTTTACCCTATGCTTTTACAGGTAGTTGCCACTAGGTTACTTAATCCTTTTCCATGTTGTCAAAAAGTCAAAAGTCAGAGTAAAAACAGGTAAAAAAAAAATAACTCAGAATAAATACAATAAAAGGCAAACAATAGTCGCGTTTTTTACAGATCGACTGGCGATTGGGACTTGTTCCCGGGTTCATCCAGTTGACCGTTTTTTGTCGCTTGATAGGGGAGCGAGAACAAGCCTTCGAAAAACGGTCTAAATCAGTCAATAAATCAGTCCATCCCCACAACTCTTCCCTCGGCAGTCTCTGAAACTGCTGCAGTGCCGGCGCTTCCTGAGGTGTAAGTTGTATGTTTTTGGGTCCACATGTTTCAGTTTTCAAAATTTGGCACCAAGTTTGACTGGACCTCCAAGAGAAAGGTGCATCGGATCGACTGTTGACTTTGTTCCCAGTCGATCTCCAGTCAAGGGACAAAAAACGGATCGACTGGACCTCCAGTCGACAGTTGATCGCAAAAAACGACAACTTTCGTTCCAAGCGATTGCAAAAAACGCGACTAATCTTAAGGAAACATTTGCTCCATTGAACAGATTGAACAGACCTAGCAGCAATTTTCTGAAAAAGGATAGGATAAGCCCACTAGAAGAGAAGTGGCCTCCAAAAAACTCTATGTGTCTTGGAAGTGCTCTAACATTTTGTAAATTGGAAAATGAGGCTGGATAGAAAGTAAAATCAGGTATCTTTTGATCTAGGACAGGGAGAAGGCCCTATTTATGTATGTAACCAGTCTCAGTTTATCCAAATTTCACAGGGGTACCATGCCCATGCTCCAGAGCATGGTGCTCCAACGTATGGGTACCATGCCCAGACGTTGGGGCACCATGCCCAAAAATTGAGGATTTGTGCATGACTGGTATCATGGTCCTATTACCATAAGATCAGAATTTAAAAGTTATTTTTTTTAGTAGCTACCCTACCTGAGTGCTGAGCACTGCACCTTGAAATGCATACATGGTGCATGGATTTCAGCATACAGTGCACACATAAAAAGCCCAATTTCTATCGTTACACAGGGGAAACAATAGAAATTGTGCTTTTCATGTGTGCACTGTATGCTGATATCCATGCACCATGAATGAATTTCAAGGTACAGTGCTCAAACATGTAGCATTCAGGCATGTTGCTAGACGGTTGAGCACCGTGACTGAAAAAGGGCTAGTGTACTAGACTGTATCTGGCTTAAAAATAGAACCAACAAATATGAAAAACATACTAGATTAAAGTTAATTAAATGGTTTACATATTGCATAAATAAATAATGCTTCGATATTTCTAGTAAAACATATTTTTTTTTTCAAACAGGATCACTTTTTTAGAGACTTTAGAGACTTACAAAATAATTAAAAAGGTAGAGTTACCAAATTCAATAGCAAGAAAATCCCTTTTCAAAGCAGCTTCAAAGCAAAGAAAAGGCACATAATTTTTGGACACATGACTGTCAGGGCAGCATGTACATTTCTTTTTAATATTTTTAGTGGCAACAATCAAGGTAGTTTAAAATGAGGTCAGGTACCCCTCCTGTACTACACTTTACTATACTACAATTTTTCTTTCCTAGGGTCAGTCTAGCAGAAAACTAATCTGTTACCCAGTTGGGGAGCTAGTCCTGATCCAGAGGGCTAACATCTTCCTGAACGGTAGGTTACTCAGCTGCTGATGTGACTTCCTAGGCTAAGACCTAACTAACTCTCTCTGATGATGATTCCAGAGGACCCACAAGTCATGCACAAATCGTCAATTTTCGGGCATGGTGCCCCAACATACAGGCATGGTGCTCAAATGTGGGGGCACCATGCCCTTCAGCAAGGGCATGGTACCCCCACAAGATCTGTTTGAAAAGCTAAGTTCCATTCATATTCTCAATTCAACAGATTTCCGTAGGAGTACCGTGCAGTCATCCACAGACTTGCCACAAACCCCTGATTTTTGGATACCCTATGCCGAATGGTATATCTATAATGTTTGGCATAGTCTATGCCTAATGCTGGATATACTATGACAAACGCTGGATAGCTGTTGGTACCCTACCCCTGACCTACCTCACTATAGATGAATTCTGATTGGTTGATATCTGATCTTCACTTAAATCATCAATATTTTATTGTGTTCTAGTATCCAGCATTTGGTGTAGGCCGGGAATAGGGTATCGAAAAATCAGGGGCTTTTGCTTGACTCGTAACATGACCCAAGAATGGGGATTTGTTAATCACTGGGGCCCAGATAGGCACTCTGTTCCAAAGTGCAATAAAGTGTAAGCCTTAATTGAGTCAAGGGTTGACAGGGGTTAGTGCAGATTTAGTGACTTTTTTCTTATTGGTTTATCACTAGAAATTATTGTGATGCAAGAAATAAAATGCTTCAAGAGGGTAGCACTTTCAGTGATAAATTACAGTGTTAAACCCTGGTTTCTTATTTGTTCTCACTTTATTCTGATTCTAGACAGAGCTACACCTATTGGCAAAGTCTGTGGAGATTATTTGGGACAGAGTATTGAACTCGATGATCATGCAGTTCACCTGATGTTTGCAGCAAATAGGTGGGAGCTGATGTAAGTAGATTTGACAAGAGTTATTTTGTTTCTGTTTATTGAACCCATAGTGCTGTTCAGTAGAACCGAAGATTTTAGCACCCAGGCCATTTGTCTAGGAGATGTTACTCTCAACTATAAAATCAAGAAATCACACTCAGGGGCGTCCTGAGGGGGGGGGGGGGGCGGGTGGTCAAAACGGAATCAGCCGAAATTCGGTCAACCTTTCATAAAATCGTTTGTCCCCGCATTTCCAAATTGGGTGATTTAATGTGTTTATTGGTTCCCCTTTCTTTATCGAATTTGCTAATTCCTCCAACTTTTGTTCACTCCGCATCGATTTCACCGCATTCGGTCTGTTCCTACTTAAATTCGGTGATTTAACCTGTTTATTTGGTCTCATTCGTTAGCGAATTCGGTAATTCACCGGACTTTTCTCAAGTCCGTATCTGTTCTGTCGCATTCGGTCTGTCCATTCTATAATTCGGTCATTAATCAGATTCATTTGGTTCTGATTCGTGACCGAATTCGACAATTCATCCATCTTTTGTTCAGTACGCATCGTTTTCGCCGCATTTGGTCCATCCTTGCGTAAATTCGGTGATTTAACCTGTTTATTTGGTCTCATTCTTTACCGAATTCGGTAATTCGGTCGCATTCGGTCAGTGCATTTCATAATTCGGTCATTAATCAGATTCATTTGGTTCTGATTCGTGACCGAATTCCATAATTCATCCAACTTGTGTTCAATCCGCATGGATTTCGCCGCATTTGGTCCTTCCTTGCGTAAATTCGGTGTTTAACCTGTTTATTTGGTCTCATTCTTTGCCGAATTCGGTCGCATTCAGTCTGTCCATTTCATAATCAAATTCGGTGAGATTCATTTGGTTCTGATTCGTTACCGAATACGGTAATTCACCAGAGTTTTCTTTAGTCCATTTCTGTTACTGGACCTGCCGAATTCTGTTGTTTTAGGTGGTTCTAACAAGAGTTTTATTCTATTACGAAATTCGGTTGTAATACGCTCTCGATCTGTTCCTTATTATTTAGTTAGTTTTTCGTATAGTACGAATTCATTATTTGCTTCAACTCAGTTACTGAGTTCGGTAATTTAAGCGGCATTTATTTAGCTCTCGTTCTTTACCATTTATGGTAGTTTCAACTGGTTGCTGTTCATTTTTTTTACGTCTTAGGATTGCAGTACTTCAAGAATAAGCACGTCTCTTGACGTGAAAACTAGCCTACTTTTGTTTGCAAATGTACTTTGTATCTACTTTACCCTAGATCGCCTCTATCGTTGGCGAGATAGCTCTGAGTGTAACAGGTAATCTTGGGATCGCTAAAAGGCACTTTCTTTACTAGTTAGACAAAGGTTGCGTCATTTAGTTAGCGTTTGAGGCTTGGAATTTTTGGGGGTTTGAACTATATTAATAGCTAGAATTTGGAGGGAAGTAGTTAAATGTTGCCAGTTGTTGCCTGGGTACAGCCGCTAGCGAAGTTGTCGCTATGCAGCAACGCCGTTTTTGGGATCCCAAAACGTAAGTTGAGGGATACCTATGACATCGTATAGTTGTCCGTCTGTCCGTCTGTTAGCACGAAAACTCTCGAAGGGGTTGAGATATTTTGATCAAACTTGGCATGAGGACTCTTTAGATCAAAGTACAGGTGAAGTTCGAAGATGGGCTATGTAGCTCTATATTTAGGGGCGGGGGAGGGGTTTAAAATTAAGGGGAACAAAAAATAGTTTTAAAAAGCTAATGAAATAGTCGAATTAGGGGTAAGGAGACATGCTGAATCCGAATATGAAGTTTATTTTCTCACCGGAGAAATAGCTCACCCGGAATCCGGCGAAAACCGGAATATTTGTGAGATCGCCTCTATCGTTGGCGAGATAGCTCTGAGTGTAACAGGTAATCTTGGGATCGCTAAAAGGCACTTTCTTTACTAGTTAGACAAAGGTTGCGTCATTTAGTTAGCGTTTGAGGCTTGGAATTTTTGGGGGTTTGAACTATATTAATAGCTAGAATTTGGAGGGAAGTAGTTAAATGTTGCCAGTTGTTGCCTGGGTACAGCCGCTAGCGAAGTTGTCGCTATGCAGCAACGCCGTTTTTGGGATCCCAAAACGTAAGTTGAGGGATACCTATGACATCGTATAGTTGTCCGTCTGTCCGTCTGTTAGCACGAAAACTCTCGAAGGGGTTGAGATATTTTGATCAAACTTGGCATGAGGACTCTTTAGATCAAAGTACAGGTGAAGTTCGAAGATGGGCTATGTAGCTCTATATTTAGGGGCGGGGGAGGGGTTTAAAATTAAGGGGAACAAAAAATAGTTTTAAAAAGCTAATGAAATAGTCGAATTAGGGGTAAGGAGACATGCTGAATCCGAATATGAAGTTTATTTTCTCACCGGAGAAATAGCTCACCCGGAATCCGGCGAAAACCGGAATATTTGTGAAAAGTAATATGAAGTTGATTGGAGGTTCGATTTAAGGGCAAGGAAACGTGCTGAGTCCGAATATGAAAATTATTTTCTCGTCGGACAATTATATCGGCCGGGATCCGGCCAAAACCAAAATTTGATAAGATGTTCGATTTGCTGGTAAGTAGACATGCTGAATTCGTATATGACATTCATTTTCTCACCGGACGTATAGATCGCTCGGAATCCGGCTGAAACCAGAAAATTTGTTAAGAGTAAAAGTTTAGTTGGAAGTTGATTATAGGTTGGATGTAGGGGTAAGGAGACATGCTGAATTCGTTTTTGAGCTTTATTTTTTCGCCGGACAAGTAGTTTCGGAATTCCGCCGAAATTGGAAAATTGGCAGAAGTAAGGCAGGAAGTTTCGATCTGCTTCGTCAAAATAGATATGACTTAAAGGGGTAAACACACATGCTGAATCCATATCTGGACTTGGTTTTCTCATATGATTAGCTATTTTGCCTTAATCTTTTTCTAAATTTTAATAGTAAAAGTGTTCAAGGGGTCTGGCGAAGACTGGATCTGGCGAAGAGAAGACCCAATTGTCTGGATCAAATTTGAACTTTTGGGATCCCATCGAAACCTTTGGTCTTGTTTGCTAGCGACGGCGTATCCATGACCAAAAAAAGAAGCGGAAAAGCCCGAAAACGCGCCAATTTTTCTCTTTAGGCTTGTTTGTGTATAGTCGGCAACTTTTTACGTTTGTAGCTTAATGAAGGCTACTAGCTGTGTTTTTAGAATAAAATTCTAAACCGCCCCAATGAAGAAAGGCTCGGGACGCCCCTGATCACACTTGTACAGAAAAAAGTCTCTAAAAATTTAAAAGCTCAGGACTATAAAGAGCAGCCTATGTATTGTTTCTTCGGACAACACACGTCTACAGAGGTGAAACTCTGTTCTCAAACTAACCACTCCACTAAATGATAGTTTGTCTTAGAGGCAAATATTAATGAAGGAATGAAGAATTCATGATGCACTGCTCAAGGACAGCGTGTAGTAAAAAAGATGATAGAATAACAGACTGACAGACTGTGAGCGTGTTCCACCCTTCTAACAATAGTTACTATTAGTTACTATTTCCGTTCCATCCTCACGAAAAGTTACTACGCTGAACCTTCCAACCTTGTCGGAATAGTAACTAATATTTACTATTTGCTTACCATGCTCGGGAGCGTAGTAAGCGTAGTAACTATGCATCTCTGTAACGTGATTGGTCGGATTCACCCCTGGCGTGAAATCCTGTTGGAAAATAGAAAAATCGCTCCAGCCTTGACGGCCAAAAGCCAGAATTCGTGACGTCATGCATAGTAACTACGGTAAGTAGGGTGGAACACGCTCTATGAGTACCATACTTTTAAAATCTATTGTATAATGTTATGGCTGAGAAATTAAGTGATAAAGAATCACCCCTTACATTAAAGCCTAGTTGATAAATTAGTTGCGTTTTTGCTGATACCATGGTATCTGATACTATGGTCCAAAGTCGTTTTTGCAGTTATCGTGGTATCTGGTACCACGGTCAAAAGGCGTTTTTGCAGTTATTGTGGTATCTGGCCAGTTATCGTGGTATCAGATATTCAGATACCACGGTCCGACCGTGGTAACTCATCGGGGTATCGAAAAAGTCATCTCAATTTCATCAGTTTTTGTCAAATTGGTGAGAAAGAAGTTTAGCACGAGGGGTTGCTCACTCTCCGCCACCGGTGTACACCTCGACACGGCACCGACACGGCACCGGCACGGCAAAGGCACGGCAACGGCGCAACACCGCGGCACCGGCTCGGCACCGGCACGGCACCGCACGGCACCGGCGACAATTTTTCCGGCCACGGACAAATTTTCTGCAGATTACTCTTCGCCATCTGGTATCTGGTATCTGGCGCCCAATAACGAAGGTACTTGAATGAAAGAATTACTGAAAACATGCAACCGAAGAAGAAGCTGAACTAGATATGAGGAGATGCTGTTGACCAAATGCGCAAAGTGGTCAACCATGGTTTGGTACTGGTGCTTGGCGATACTTGGATTTTTCGATATATCGATATTTTCACTTTCGATATTAGATAATCGATATATCGATTTTCCGCTTTCGATATTCAACAATCGATATATCGATATTTTCACTTTCGATATTCGATATATCGATATTGATATTTGCTTACCATGCTTCGTTTCGCCAAAATCTAAGAACCAAATTTTCATTAAATAGCATCTTGGATCATTTCAAACTCAGAATAAATGAGAAATGAATTAGGGAAAACATATTGTCCAATTTCGGATATATAAGTGTAGGTTAGTTCGGATTATTTACAATAATTACGATGAACAAATATCGTTTTCGATAGCGATATTTACGTTTCGATATCGATATTTAGTGCGATATATCGATCGATCGATATCCGATATATCGCATACTGGATCATCTCGAACTCCAGATAAATAAGAAAGGAATTGCGGAATACACATTGCTCCAATTTCGTATATATAAGTGTGGGTTATGTTGGATTAATTGCAATCTTTACGAATGAACAAATATCGTTATCGATATCGATATTTACTTTCGATATCGATATTTTGTCCGATACATGGATATATCGTTATCGGTATCGAATATCGCCCAAAACTTGAGTCAGCTTCAGTATATTTTGCTTCTGGTGAAGGCAATTCAGTGGCGACCAATCTTTTTTTTATATTTGTAGAGTGTGCTAAGAATGATACTTGGCAGGCATATTTAACTTGGAAAAAGTCAATTTCCCCATCAGACACTCTGGGAGTGTAATAGAGGTATGCTTATTTGAACGTTCGTGCTTCGAACTTTGCCATTTTCATGCACTTGCTGTGGCTAAATATATGTACCAGTTAGCCTAAGTAGGTAGTCAAGGAAGGAAAAGATTGGTTCATAAATTCTTTTATAGAGCCAACCACATTCCTTAAAGTACTCATCATAACCACAAAGTACAGAAAATACTTTGGAGCAAAACATATATTTTCATGATCCCCATGAGCCCATGATTATTTGTGAAACAAGGGTTTTGCTTCAAAATGAATTTCCAGCTCCCTTAAAGGACCCCTCGCACTAATCACTCTTCAACTTACAGTATTTTAAAGTATTTGAATACTTTAACTATGCTGTGCTTTCAATAAATAACTAACTGTTTTGGCTGTTTTAAGCCTTTTCCGAGACCCGTTGACTTCTAGCGAAACAGGGAAACAATTTGCATAACCGATTTTCCTGATGGAAAAAATTCTCGCAGACAACCGTCGCGCAACCGTCTCGAACCGTCGACAGCGTGATACACATCGAAGGTAGCAAAACACGGCAAGTGAGAAAATCAGCGAGGTTTTGTTAGAGGGGTTAGAATGTACCGCACGAAACGTGGGTCTCCGGGTTTAGAAATATATGTAATGATTACGGAAGTAGGTTGCATTAGTATTATAGGTTGCATTAGTTTGAGCAAAATATACAACTACGTGATCCCCATGAGCCCACAGTCACGTTTGCCTAAAGGGTTTTGCTTTCACATGAATTTCTAGTGCCCTTAAAGTGCAAAAATAAAATACTTTTCACCAGATCATTCTCTTGATTTCCAAGGGCCCACAATCATTCTTATTTCAAGGGTATGGCTTATAATTAAACACAAGAAACCCAAGAATTTACAAATTCCTAAATTTCATCCTCTGACCCAGCCTTGCAAGTACCATATGAGCTGCTAGCTCTTGTATTCAACACACATTGCCGACTTCATTCTCGGCCAATATCTGATGAAATTTGTTTACATGTACATCAGAAATCGTGCTTTATCACAATACTGTAATTTGAAGTAAAAAAAACCTCGGCACCGGCTTGGCACCGGCACGGCACCGGCTCGGCACCAGCACGGCACCGGCACGGCACCGCGGCACCGGCACGGCACCGGCTCGGCACCGGCACGGCACCGGCTCGGCACCGGCACGGCACCGGCACGGCACCGGCTCGGCACCGCGGCACGCGCCACTTGGTGTACATCGTTTTTGGGAGTGAGCAACCCCTCGGTTTAGCACTTAGAAAAGTTCAATTTCGGCAATAGTCGTTTTTGCAGAGAACTTTGTGTCAGATACCACGATAACTGAAAAAAACGACTAATTGCAGATACAGTTACCGTGGTAACACATACCATGGTATCAGCAAAACTCAACTATTGTGTCTCGATTGTTTTGATAAAAATTGGGAAGGGGGATTTATCCCTGATTCTTCGTGCATGTATTGGGAATGCTCACATTGGGCACTAGCAGGCTTTATGAATTAGTAAAGGCTAATTCCTAGTCTATTCCAGTGTTGAGATTAGGACGATTTCAAGTAGCCTAACTTTTTTTTAAAGGCCTCTCATCAGAGAGCACTTGGCCAATGGTGTGAATGTCATCATAGACAGGTATGCCTTTTCTGGAGTAGCCTTTTCTGCCTCTAAACAGGTAAGTTGACATTTAAGTATAAACTCTAATATATACAAAAGTAGTTCAAGTATAAATATATAAAATAAGATTATAAAAGTTTTTTTTATATAAGTGTAAAAGTCTTTATTTTTCACTTTCGGAGGAGGAATAAGTGTTTTTTCTCTTATGAACGTTTTTAAAGTTCAATGGGCACATCAAACTACCCCAATCCCACTCTGTAACAACCTAGGAACAATGCTTACCCCCTAGATCAGCAGCTTTTTCAACAGTTTCCTCTCTGTAATATTTCAAAGCGTAATTTTTTGGGTCAGTACATGCTCAGTTTATTAGCTTGGACAAACATAAAAGTGATGTTTCTTATAATACTTAGTAGATCTTTATTTTATGCATAAATCAGCTTGTATAATTCAGATTTGAATAGGTTATTTGTTTTTGAATGATTTTGTAGCTATGTTATTTTTATAAGCTTATTGTATATTCTGGTACATTTTATAAAGCAAGCTAATCAAGCTTCACAACACTATTCCACAAAGAAAAACTTTTAATAGGCACTTTAAGCCATGGAACTTCTGACGAAACACTAGAACAATCAGGTAAACTGTAACTGCGGCTTGACTTCGGTGACATCTCAAATATATCCTATTCTATCAAGCATTGCTGGGAGTTTTTGAATTTCCTGCCACGATATCCCAGCTCCTAAGATTTGGATCACCGAAATGCCAGAGATTTAAAGACAAGGGATAACAAGAAAACGGCCTAATGCTTTACAAAGTAAAGCATTAGAAGTGTCCATTGTGCTTTAAGTTAAGCTGAAGAAGAATAATCAATTAAGTACTCAGTTAATGCGAATGGGCTTCTAGTGCTGCCAAGCAAATCTTTGTTATTTATTTTCCACTGACTTATATTAGCTTGTCTCATTGGTCATGCGCTGATCAAAGCGCCTTTCTAAATAAAAAAACCAGATTTTTAGTATTGAATAAAATGAAATGAATGTATGACTGATTCCTCTCGTAATTCTGACGGCAAACTCCTGAGGATTGGTATTGCTTAAAGGACCCCTCGCACTATTTACTCTTCTACTTAAAATATTTGAATACTTTTAAACTTTACTGTGCTTTCAACAAATTACCCACGATTATGGCTGTTTTAATCCTTTTCCGATACCCGTTGACTTGTAGCGGAAGCAGAGAAACAATTTATCCAACCGTCTTTTCTGATGCAAAAATTGCTCACAGACAACCGTCGACAGCATGATTTGTAGCAAAACACAGCAAGTGAGAAAATCAGCGTGGTTTTGTACGAAGAGTTAGAATGTACCGTACGAAATTGAGGTCTCCGGGTTTAGAAATATATGGAGTGATTGTGGAAGTAGGTTGCATTAGTATTATAGGTAAGACAGGTCCTTTGAGATTCTTCCTTCTTAGCATACAGAAAGTAACAAATTTTGTTTTTGTTATACACTCGCAGGCTATCTCTTGTACGCTTATTTGCTTTGGATGGAATTGTCGTAACTGCTTCACCTCCGCCCCCACTTTATGACGTTATACCCGATCTTTTCTGCCAAATCAACTTCTACACTTTAAAATGTTTTTCCGCATAAAGATTAATGTTAACTGCAGTATTTGCTACTCAGATTACTCTTATCTCTACACAGATAGGATTAAAACCAAATAGAGATAAGAGGAATCCGAGTAGCAAATACTGCGGTTAACTTTAATCTTTATACGGAGAAAACTTTTAGGATTTTCTTCGGCTATATTTCGACCCTTCTTGGCAAGGGTCCTCTTCAGGCTGCAACTGGAAGAAGCGAACCTGCGGTTTATTGATCCAAAATATCTTTTACAAAAAAAAATAGTGAATAAAAAAAAAAAAAAACATTGCGGGCAGCCAAATCTATATATATCTGAGGCACGAGTCAAATTTCTGAACTTTTGCTTCTGTTCTTAGGGGATGGACCTAGAATGGTGCAAGCGACCTGACGTAGGCTTACCCAGGCCAGACAAAGTGATCTTCCTAGACCTTACCCCAGAGGTACAACAACAGCGAGGGGGCTTCGGGGGAGAGAGGTATGAAAATGCCGAAATGCAGAGGCGAGTCTACGAGAATTATCAGCTTTTAATGGATGACTCTTGGGTGACTGTAAACGCAGATAAAACAGCGGAAGATCTGCACGTTGAGCTGAAACAGTTGGTGAAGAACATAATAAGCGAGGAAAAGGGAGCAGTAAGGAATTTATGGATTGATTCAGTGGGTATGGAAGTCTCCTTGGCTCGTGAAATGAGTTGAAAGGCAATGATTGGAAAAATTAGGTATATTGGGTAATTTAACAGTACATTTCCGTGGTGCAAACCTCTTTATGTTCTGTAATTGTTAACTTGTTACAAACAGGTTCTTACTTTGAAATAAATTTTAATTTAAAATAAGACTGACATCTACGGAAGTAACTGGCTTTAACCCAAGGACAAGCTAGACCTTACCTTAGTTCCTCCAGAGGCGCTAGGCATCCAACAAGAGTCGCCAGTCGTCACTGCAGCCTTTACAAGTAGAGGAAAAGTTGAAAAGAACCCGGTCTTGGTAACAAGATTATGTTTACACTAGAGAGAAAAAAATTGTTTCTCAAATCAGAAAATCTGGCAAAAATAAATTCATTAGCCAAAAAAATGTTTTGATAGCATTTAGAACTTCAGTACAGATGACTGCTGCTCTCAAAAGCTAGCTACACTTTTTGTTAGTATTTTTTTTAACCGTGCCGCCGACGGAATTCCTTTTAAGTAGATCGGAATTCCTTTCATCATCAAAGGAATTCTCGTCCCGCCAGACATATTTGACAGTGTAAAACAGATAAGTCAGCTACATTTCATTAGAGCTATATTTGGCTCTTCTTGGCAAGGGTCCTCTTCAGCCTCAAGCCGCTTAAACTGGAAAATGAACTTGTGGAAAAACAATGGAAGATTTTTCCTTAACATCTGATTTTAATAAATTCGTCTCTGAAAATCGGTTGGAGTTAAAGCTGGTGCCGTGATTTCATTCTGGATAGGCTGCTTTTTTTTGCTGTTCCACTGGGTCGTCGAAAGGGTAGAGATTCGTCTGCATTTTGGTTTCGGAGTCACCTGTCTCTTCTTCTTTCCAGCTAAGGTGGATACTTGTTGGCGGCCTTAGGGCGATTTGAAGTTCCGTACTGTGGTGATAGATAGTCTTCCCGCCAGACTTTTTTTCTAGTCGTCTTCACGAACGGAATCCTTTCAGGTCGACCGGAATTCCTTTCTTCGCAACGGTGTTTCTTGTCCGCGTGAATGCTACATAAGCCTCTGCCCTGGCACCTCTCGTTGGGGCTGGAAAGACGCGCTCGTGTAGCGGAGATCCGACTGGTAGGTGTGGCGAAGGTTGTTGAAATGGGACATCGCACAAGAGGAATCATGTTTCACTCACAGAGAAAGCTTAATGACTTGGTGCTGTCCAATCACATCAGGACTGTTTACTCCGGTTTGAAAATCTCAGCGCACCCAGACTTTGAGATAATATATGAAGGGAACTTAAAAGTTGGAAGGATTAATCTCCCGATTAGCCTTCCGTTCTACAAGATGCTGCTCCATAATTAAGCTTTCTGAAAAATAGTGAAGGGATTGACAGTGGCGCTGGTTTAAGGATTCGATCGCGCACGAGCGTTTTCTGAAAACGGATAGGCAGCTATGGTCAAAATACCAAATAAGTTCAATTTCGTATCCCGATCGGACGTGTTATAAAGCGTCTAGTTTTGAATGAATGAGTTTTATTTAAACCGCGGCAGTACCTTTCTGGAAAATATTTTCGAGTGTTTTGTGATCATTTTTTCTTTGTCCTATCCTACCGCACTTATGCCCTTGGGCAGTGCGTCATAAATCTTTCATTCATTCACTACATGAGAACTAATGGGGTATGGTAAAAGAAATAGAAAAAGGAAAAACGCAAAGTAAGTGAACAAGTTTCAAGTTATTTTTGTAGAATTATAGAATTAAAATTCCAAAAAGGAGCGAGGTATAGCACTGTAGGCCTGCAGTGTAGCGAGACATTTTACTTGTAATGCTTGTTTTACCCCACCAGTGCGGACTCGCCAAAACTTGGCAGGGAGGCTTGTTCTCATTAGGGTATCACCGGGGTTTGATGGAAATAAAATCTGGTTGGAAATCTTGGTCTGGAAATAAAATCCTCTGTTAAACTACTTGGGGTGGAAATAGATAATGACTTGAAGTGGAGAACACACTGTTAAAGTCTCTTGCCGTTCTTCGCCGATTTGCAGTCCCTCCTCGGGTTTTAACAAGACCAAAGGTTTCGATGAGATCCCAAAAATTCAATATCTGATCCAGACAACTGGGTCTTGTCTTAGCCAGACTCCTTGAACATTTTTACAATTAAAACTCAGAAACAGATTAAGGCCAAATAGCTAATCACCTGAGAAAACCAGGTTCAGATTTGGATTCAGCATGTGTGTTTACCCCTATAAGTCATATCTGTTTTGACGAAAACTTCCTGCCCCTTCTGCCAATTTCCCGGTTCCGGCCGAACTCCAGAACTACTTGTCCGGCGAAAAAAGAAAGCTCAAAGACGAAATCAGGGTATCTTCTTTCCCCAGTAATGAACATCTAATCAACTTCAAATAGAAATTTAGCTTATAACAAATTTTCCGATTCCAGCCGGATTCCGGTCGAACTATATGTCCGGGTAAAATACGATTGTCACACAGGGACTCAGCATCTCTTCTTACCCCTAAATCGCTTATCTAATCAACTAGAAATAAAACTTTGACTTCCAACAGTTTTCCGGTTTTGGCTGGATTCCGGACGAACTACATGTCCGGGTAGAAACTTGTTTTCACATAAGTGTTCAGCATGTCTTCTTGCCCTAAATCGAACATCTCATCAACTCCAAATAAAACTTGTAATTTTGACAAACTTTCCGGTTTGGGCCGGATTCCGGTCGAAATATTTGTCCGTCGAGAAAATAGTTTTCACCATCGTCTTCAGCATGTCTCCCTACCTCTAAATCGAACATTTAATCAACTACAAATAAAACTTTTACTTTCAACAAACTTTCCGGTTTGGGCCGGATTCCGGGCGAAATACTTGTCCATCGAGAAAATAGTTTTCACCATTGTCTTCAGCATGTCTTCCTACCCCTAAATCGAACATCTAATCAATTTCAAATAAAACTTTTACTTTCAACAAACTTTCCGGTTTGGGCCGGATTCCGGGCGAAATACTTGTCCGTCGAGAAAATAATTTTCACCATCGTCTTCAGCATGTCTTCCTACCCCTAAATCGAACATCTAATCAACTTCAAATAAAACTTTTTCTTTCAACAAACTTTCCGGTTTTGGCCGGATTCCGGGCGAACTACTTGTCCGATGACAAAATGGTTTTCAGCATCGTGTTCAGCATGTCTTCTTACCCCATAATCGACTATCACATTAGCTGTTTCAAAACATTTTGTTTGTCCCTTAATTTATATCCCCTCCCCCACCCCTAAATGTAGAGCTACAAAGCCCATCTACGAACTTGACTGGTCCGACGACCCAACGAACCCTCACACCAAGTTTCATCAAAATATCTCATTCCCTTCGAGAGTTATCGTGCTTACAGACGGACGGACAGACGGACGGACAACTTTTGCGATGTCATAGGTATCCCTCCACTTACGTTTTGGGATCCCAAAAACAATCTACTGTACATACATTCGTCCCTGCGTGGAATATGCGCGTCCGGTATGGCATTCCGGACTGACAGTAGAACAGACAGAAAGACTCGAGTCTATCCAGAAGAGGTCGTGCAAAGTGATGCTTGGTCCGGATTATGTTTCCTGTGAGGATGCTCTGGTCAAGCTTCAGTTGCCGACCCTTGCGGATAGGAGGCATCAACTGACGATGAACTTTGGAAAAAAATGTTTAACTTCTGACCACCACCGGACTATTTTCCCGGACTTTGAAACTCCAGACCAGACCAGACCGACCACAAGGGGAAGACTAGCTAACACTGACAAGCCACGGCTTCTTCAACCCCCCATAAACTCAACCGAAAGGTATTTATCTTCGTTTGTCCCTTACTTTATTCGTAATGTTAACTGTCAAAATATCGATCAGTCGTGATTCGTAATTTGTTATGTTGACGATCCGCAGCTAGCATTTGTAAATGCCATTAAGGAAATAAATGAGTTATGGGGATCCCAAAACGTAAGCGGAGGGATACCTATGACATCGCAAAAGTTGTCCGTCTGTCCGTCTGTAAGCACGATAACTCTCGAAGGGAATGAGATATTTTGATGAAACTTGGTGTGAGGATTCGTTGGGTCGTCGGACCAGTCAAGTTCGTAGATGGGCTTTGAAGCCCTACATTTAGGGGTGGGGGAGGGGTTTCAAATTAAGGGGCAAACAAAATATTTTGAAACAGCTAATGTGATAGTCGATTATGGGGTAAGAAGACATGCTGAGCACGATGGTGAAAACCATTTTGTCATTGAACAAGTAGTTCGCCCGAAATCCGGCCAAAACCGGAAAGTTTGTTAAAAGTAAAAGTTTTATTTGAAGTTGATTAGATGTTCGATTTAGGGGTAGGAAAACATGCTGAAGACGATGGTGAAGACCATTTTCTCGACGGACAAGTAGTTCGCCCGGAATCCGGCCCAAACCGGAAAGTTTGTTAAAAGTAAAAGTTTTATTTTAAGTTGATTAGATGTTCGATTTAGGGGTAAGAAGACACGCTGAACACGGTGGTGAAAACCATTTTCTCGACGGACAAGTAGCTCGCCCGGAATCCGGTCCAAACCGGAAAGTTTGTTAAAATTAAAAGTTTTAGTTGAAGTTGATTAGATTTTCGATTTAGGGCAAGAAAACATGCTGAACACTTATGTGAAAAAATTTTCTATCCGGACCTGTAGTTCGCCCGGAATCCGGCCAAAACCGGAAAATTGGTAGAAGTTAAAGTTTTATTTGTAGTTGATTAGATAACCGATTTAGGGTTAAGAAGAGATGCTGAATCCGTGTCTGGCAATCATATTTTACCCGGACATATAGTTCGACCGGAATCCGGCTGGAGTCGGAAAATTTGTTATTAGTAAAAATTTTATTTGAAGTAGATTAGATGTTCATTATTGGGGAAAGAAGATACCCTGTGTTAATTTTTGAGCTTTCTTTTTTTCGCCGGACAATTAGTTCTGGAGTTTGGCCGAAATCGGGAAATTGGCGGTAGTGGCAGGAAGTTTTTCTCAGATGTTAGCTATTTGGCCTTAATCTGTTTCTGAATTTTAATTGTAAAAATGTTTAAGGAGTCTGGCGATGACTGGATCTGGCTAAGACAAGACCCAGTTGTCTGGATCAGGTATTGAATTTTTGGGATCCCATCGAAACCTTTGGTCTTGTTATTATTATGAGACCAAAAAACTCCTTCTAGAGGAACAAGACCAAAGGTTTCGATGGGATCCCAAAAATTTAACATTTACAGACAATCGGGTCTTGTAGCGGTCCAGTGGTAATCATCGGAGAAGACGAAGTTCAAATATGGATTCAGCATGTGAGTTTACCCCTATAGCCTGCGTCATGTCTACTTTGACGAAAGTTCCTGCTTTACTTCTGCCAAATTTCCGGTTTCAGCCGGATTCCGGGCGAACTACTTGTCTTGCAAAAATTTTAAGTTCACTCCTATCTCCATAATCAACTTCACATAAAACTTCAACTTTTAACAAATTTTCCGATTTCAGCAGGATTCGTGGTGAAATGTGTCCAGGTATAAATGATTGTCATACACGAATTCAGCATGCCTTCTTACCCTTAAATCGAACACCTAATGAAATTCATATAAAACTTTACTTTTAACAGATTTTCCGGTTATGGCCGGATTCCGGGCGATTTACTTGTCCGGCGACAAAATCATTTTCATATTCGGATTCAGCATGTCTCCTTACTCCTTAATCGGATATCTGATCAATTTCAGATAAAACTTTTACTTTTAACAAACTTTCCGGTGTTAGCCGGATTCCGGGTGAATTACTTGTCCGGCGAGAAAATGGTTTTCATATTAGTATTCAGCATGTCGTCTTATCCCGTAATCAACTATCTCATTAGCTTTAAAAAAAAAAATCGCCCCTTAATTTGAAACCCCTCCCCCTCCCCTAAATATGCAGCTATCGGGCCCATCTACGAACTCGACCTTTCCCTTGACTCGAAGAGTCCTCAGACCAAGTTTCATCAAAATATCTCATTCCCTTCGAGAGTTATCGTGCTGGCAGACGGACGGACAGACGGACAACTTTTGCGATGTCATAGGTATCCCTCCACTTACGTTTTGGGATCCCAAAAAGCAGACACTAGTGAATAAAAATCGGACAAACGCCACCAGGACTTCAACAGTGAAAATATTTGGGATCAGTACACTAAAAAATCCGATGGCAAAGCTCCAGGCCCCTAACCTGTTTAATTTGCAAATTGGAAGGGGGGGGGGGGCATACAGACCGTGCTGTGGTGACTGTTGTACACTGCTTCCCCAAATGGTACATAACACTAATTTTCAAACTTCGCCGGATTTCAACACAACTGGAATTGAAATTTGGATGCCAATTTCTCAACAAGAATTCCTTTTAAAATAAGTTTATTATCGAAATAACACTTAATATACCTCTGACATTTTGATCCTTTCGTTAGAATAAAGCACATCTAGAAGGTCTTTCCACTACTTCCTTCAGGATAAATGAGTATCTGATTTTTCGCAAAAAAATTACAAAAAAACACTCAAAATACATGGTGAGAACGAGAACTTAAACCAAAGGAAAGATGCACTGAATCTTATAATAACGATTTCGGTTATTATATTACAAGGAGCTATAAACCTGAAAAGGCAACATTCCTAAAAGGTAATCTCAGGAGTTGCGTCTAATGTACGCGATCTCGGTCGGCAGAGGAATTTGTTGATCTGTAATACTTAGCAACATTCCTAAAAGGTAGTCTCAGGAATTGCGTCTAATGTACGCGATCTCGGTCGGCAGAGACATTGGTTGATCTGTAATTCTTAAAGCACAAGCTGAAGTAGAGACAGTTCCTATCCCAACTTTCTAATATACGTGACTTGTTTGAAACCCTGCTGGCCTCCTCAAAGATTATAAGCCCGTCCCGGCTGTTCGTCCTTGCTCGGCCCCCTTGCTCTTGACGGGAAACACAGACAAACTTGCATAACCTGTATTCCTGGTCAATCAGCTCCTCGAAAACAATAAGCTGGAGCCTGATGCGCCTAAAAGGGCCAAACACAAAAGCCAAAAATCAGCGTACTGCTAATAGGGGGGATAAAACTGGCACGAACAACAGTTCGAAATATTGGAGCTGATAAAGTATAAAGTGATTGCACGAACAATCTGAACCTTTACTGCAAAACCGAATTAGTTTCTGTCTTAAAGGTGGAGAGAGACGACAAGGATCTCTCGGCCGGATTTCTGAACTTTATCATCCAGTTTTAAAATCTCAACTTTTCCATACACGACTGATGACGGTGCCGAAAAATCGGGCAGGAATTCCAGTCTACGAGCACCGACCCTGATGGTCTGTCCTGGGCTTAAACGTTCCGCCAGACGATCAGGTTTTGATTGCCGGGTTGTCTGCGCTGTCATCATTGAGAAAAGGGCGATTCTGGCGGTCTGAAAATCTCGGCGAGCTTATGCGCCGGCTGTTTTTGCGACTTCGGCTAAAACTCGCTTCGCTTTCCAGAGCTGTTCTCGCGCTCCGCTAGTTTCCGCGAGTGACGTGGAAAGCGAATCCACTTCGCTAGTGGAAAGTGATTTCAGCAAGTCGGCGAGAAGTTGTAAAGGCTCAACCAATTTCCTTTTGTTCTTCCGCTTGGCGGATTCTCGCTTTGCTTTTCGAAAAGCGAATGCAAGAGATTGCCAGAATCGCCCCAAAAACTGCTCTGGAATGTGGAGCGAACTTTAGCGGAAGTCGCAAAAACAGCCGGCGCACAAACTAGCGGAACCTTCGAGGATCGCCTCTCGTCTTGTCAAAATCAGGCATTCCTACAGCCCAAGTTGACTGCGAATCCAGTTTTTTTATGCTAAACCGAAGGGTCAGCAAAAGTTTTTATTCGCCGATATTTTGGCCCTTCTTAGCCAGGGTCCTTTCTGACCTCTTTCACAACTCTTTATCCACATATCTTCCGGAAATTCGTTGGCAGGTTCACCGTTTTACAAATATCCATCTAGCAACTTTTAAATTTGCAAAGCCGAGGCGTTTAGTTTGTATCGATCAGGACTCGGCCGGATATCGAGACGAGCACAATCACGATCATCCTGGTCCATAAGCGACGACACCAAGACGAGTCAGCAAAGTCCCTTGAAAAGGCGTCTCGACACCCAGTCCACAAGCTTTATGTACACATATCCATCTAGCAACCTTGCAGCAGATTGCTTTTTGGACGGGAATGTACTGACAAGAATATACAAGCAGCTTTTGCAGTAAACTTAATGTTTCTTTTTATTCGACCGAATTCCCTCACATTTTGGAATATGTCGATCAGCGGCCGCCGGGCTAAACCTCCTCTCGCAATGGGGGCACTGAATGTAATCTGACGTATCCGAAGGTGGGGGAGGGGGGAGGTCGGAGAGTTTCCCTCCCGCTGCCAGATGTTTCTGCATAACTTTAGCAGCGCGAATGGTTTCCAAGAAGCTCTCGTGTTTCCGCCTCCAGTCTGCTTTCTTTTCTTCCTTAGGCAGGGGGCTGGGCGCAAGCGGCTGGAATGATAGGGATAAACTTAGCCAAAAGCTTATAAAGCTCCGCTTGAATGAAAACAGAGGCGTCATTTCGCTGAAACTTAAGGGGAAGGGGGGGGGGCAGCGGCGGCGTTCCGAGCCCTGTGAGAACGGACGTTTTGAATTTTTGGGGCTGGGGGTGAATACACCAAAATGTACTTGCCGGAAACACAGCTCGGCTAAAGAGACAAACGGTTTAGAAACAAGAAAAGTACTACACCACATCCGGAAAACTGAACGAATTTCAAGAAACCAGTTTGTGAAAGCTTGCTGGAGAGCGACGCCCCCACCGCAGCTTCTAACGACTATGTAGCAACAAAATACCAACGAGGGCTACATGCGAAATTTGTTCTTGATTTTTAACAAATTTAACTTTTCCCGGACAGATTTTAGGTTTTAAAAGGGCCCATCTACAAAACTGTAAGCCTCACAGAGCGTACTACAAAAGGCGCCGCAGGCGAAAATTTTGGAATCCTTTATGATCAGATTATCTGTTTGGATCACTATTCCAAGCGAGGGCCACCTTTCATAGATCAGCTCAAAGTGTTTGGTCATGTCATATTTCAAACAGTGTGAGACATTTAACTGAAAACTGGTACATGACTGTGCTTCAACTCGACCCTTTCCAAACAAATGACCATCCGAAACAAAACTTAAACAGCCTTTGCTCTAACACACGTTAAACAAAGGTTCAAAACTTTTCTTACCGTTTTACAAAATAAACAAGTTGGGGTTGAGTGGAAAAGGCACCGAATGTTTGCTGACCCTCTTCCCTTCCTACTCTTATATTTTGTGCTTCTTCGGGGCGGTGCCTGCACTTGAATTTTCAAGTGGGCTCTCAACTACCAGGAAAAATCGTAAAGTATCGACTCGACGGCATGTTGCAAAGATATTTATAGCGCCTTGAAGACATTCGATCCTCGAACAACGGGTCATTATCTATTTTTCTGTTTTTCCTCTGGGCCCCCTTGGAAGGCCAGGGGGGGGGGGGGGCAGCACCAAATAACGCCTTTGAGTGAACAACTTGTGTGAACAACAATATTTACTACTTTCAACAGTGAACTGAAAGTCAAAAACGCTCCTCGAGTGAGACTTGAACCCACTACCTCCGGCTTTGGGGCAGCCGTTTTAACAAGGTAAGTTCGTCTTAACAATTCAGTTCCTCATATCACAGAGACGGGACGAATACGTATGTCATAGTTAAAAAGTCTCGAGTACAAAGTCCATCTTCTCAGAAACGGATTTACGTATCCGTAGGCTACCAAACAGCGGTAATCATACGCGTGTCGCTTACGAATAATAACAACAAAAAGTACGTCTACAAACAACGGGCTTGTCCATTCGTTCTGTTTATTTTCCAATTTTTGTCTATCTGATGTATTAGTGTTTTTCTGTCGTATTTATAGTCAGTGGTGTAAAAAAATGAATCAGCGGTAGACTACACGATTTGAACGTAACTACACTTTGGTTACCAGACAGCCACTTCTGAACTTACTAGACGGTGATCGTAGATATTCCATTATTTAATTATGATCTGTCATAGCTTCAGATTTCTTTTGTTTGTGCATTTTTGTACGACAAACAGGTAATAGAGTTCTAAACGCTATTCTATTCTGTTCTACAGTCCCTTCAACAAGGCCTTAAAATCCGCAGTTTTCGCTGTTCAGCTTAAAACCAGCTGTACTCAACCGATCATTTTGCATGAAGACTTCAGTGTAGTCTACCCCCTACACTATTGGATCTTCGACAACTACCTTCATCTAAGGATGCTATGCTTTTCTCGCAACTTTGTTGCGAGATTTTGACGACACGTTTACGTGAGCGGTTAGACATGCAAAAGATTATGCTGCAAATCACTGCGTTAACAGTTGGAGTCGGACCTTTCGAGAATGCATTTATTATATAATGAATTAAATAAGAATTATTTAAGGATATATATTATATATTTTTTACTTCCAAGGTACCGCAGGATAGACCAGTTTAGTTGATCTTTTTCTAAGTGCGTGTTCCACCCTTCTAACAATAGTGATTACTAGTTACAATTTCCGTTCCACCCTCACGAAAAGTTACTACGCTGACCGTTCCAACCTTCTCGAAATATGCCCCTCATAAAATTCCTCTCAGATTAGTTCTTTTTTGGCCGCTAGGTGCGCTATCGTAAAGAAACAATGACATGTTACTTCTTGGTATACGTTTATCCAGGTTTGTTTTGCTATTTTCAAATCCTCTTACGCCTAGCCATGTTTAAAACTGTTTACAATGCCTCTGTCCCTCTTTTTGCTTTACTCAACTCTGTTCTGTCAAGCGTCATCAAGTTTGTCATTTCTGGCTTCCGACGTCAGTGCTGAGCGCTGGCTGACTTTTCCACGGGGCTAATGCGCGATTCGATATGAAGCGAAAGCCTAATCACGTATTCACCCGTCAGATATTATCCCCAGATCTCACGTGTGATTGTTATTGTTCCTCTAGCACGTCTAGCGGCAATTCGTCATCGGATTTTATGAAGGACGTATAGTTAGTATTTGCCTACCATGCTCGGGAGCAAAGCATCTCGCATCTCTGTAACGTGATTGGTCGGATTCGCCCGTGGTATCAAATTCGGCTGGAAAATAGAAACATCGTTCCAGCCTTGACAGCAAAAAGACAGAATTCGTGACGTCATTCGTTGTGACTACGGTAAGTAGGGTGGAACACGCTCTACATAACGGCAAATATATTACCTGGACTTCGGGAAGGTTGGGTCCGGGCTTAGCTTTTCCTTTGAAAGTTTTGCTGTTTTCCAGTTTCGCCTTCCTGGTGACGAAAGATTCGGCTTCTGTGCCTTTGACTCGCATTTTCGTTACATCGAAAACCTGGAAAAGATCAATATCCTAAAGCCCGGGCCGCATTCAGTCACATTTGTACGTAATTTGCTTCGTTGTTTCGTTCGTTCGAAATAGGTTTGTTCCATATTGTACCGGGTTTTTGTCCATCGACCTTGTGTCCCCGACTTGACCCTCTATTCATTATCATTTTATACAGAAGTGTAATTGAAACCTTCAACCTTGTTAATTTGGTTACTACCTACTCTTTACGTTTCATCCCGGTCACACCTGGAACAAAAAAATTCAAGATATATTCCCACCATCATCACTCATAGGTAATCAGAACTAGCTAGAGTCAGGGACTGTGGTCTGTGTTTGGTCCAAAGATACGTTTCAAAATGACGATGGATTTTTCCATCACGACTAGCTTACGTTCCAAAGTCTTTTCTTCCCAATTTCGACCGTAAAACGGTCTTGTCACCGGCGCTATTACCAGGTTTATCTATAGTGGGGCGCGTTCCTCGTTACTGAGGAGAAAACGTTGTCAATACGAGAAGGAAGCAACACAGGCCACGTTCCACATATGGATGAATTCAAGCTGCCAAAGACCATCTGCCGCAGAATTTTCAGAAGCCGCAAGGAAGACGTGGACGGGACCAGGAAATTCGACTGACGCGACCTGTCTGCAACTTGAGTGGGAGGGTGCTCCTGAATATGCCCACCCAGTCTAAGCAAAACCCATGCCAAACGCTGGACCCCCCCCCCCCCCCCCCCTCCCCCGATCTACTCCACTATAAAGCAATTCTGATTGGTTGATTTCTGATCTTCACTCAAACCATCACTATTTTATTGGGTTACGGTACCCAGCATTTGGCATAGTATATCCAGCGTAAGGCATGGGGTATTCCAAATATCAGATATACCCACGTTTGGCATATCTGCCCAAGGTTCCTCTCCAGGCCCAGGATGATCGAAGATCAAAGTTTACAATTTCGGTGCTCGCTCTTGACCATGGTATACATGCGTACTCTATACTGGCTGAACCTACAGGAGCATCGATTCTTGGTAAGGACAGGGGCCCGGTTGGTGCTTTGAGACATTTAGACAGGGCTTCCTACTAACATGATTTCATGATACCCCCCCCCCCCCCAAAAAAAAAAAAGTTTCCGCTAACGCCTCGGAGCTACGGCAAAAAGTAGATATGCTCTGAACTTTTAGTTCGAAATACGCATAAAATCGCTTTGCTTTTTCTGAAAATGAATCTAAACAAAAACTAATTCTAAAAGTATGTTCTTTTGTTTTATCTGACCGAGAAAGGTGCATTTCAGCACAAGTTCAAGTTCGTTTTATTTGTACACTAGATCAATACATAGTTGACTAGGCCTATAGAAAGGACCACTCAAAGATACTAGGCCTACACTGTAAAAAGTTTCTACGAGTACGGATTAAAGCGAGGGGTCGACGACTCTAATTTTTTATGTACACCATTCCGGAATAACCTAATAATCCTGACCATTCCGGATTATTCCTAACCATTCCGGATTATTCCTAACTATTCCGGATTATTCCTAAGCCTCTGTATGGGATATAATTCCAGTTGAAATTAGAAATTCGAGTCATCTGGCATCCTTCATGGCTACAGTGAAGAGATTGTTCCTTGTAAAAGGATAGTAACGGTGCGTGAGTGTTTTTTGTAAGCAGAATGTTTGTTGTATATGTATGAACCGTGTATGAAGGGCATGTAGAATAATATAAAAATAATGTTACCACATTATGTAGAATAGAGAAGACTGCCACATAATAAAACTTAATCTAATCTAATATAATCCATTCCTCATCATTCTTGACCATTCCGGATTTTGACTATTCCGGATTATTCCTGACCATTCTGGATTATTCCTTTGGGACGTGTGCACCATTCCGGGAGAGTCGTCGACCCCTCGGATTAAAGTTAACTGCACAACTTGCTACTGGGATTAATCTTATCTCTACTGGGATAAGATTAATCCGAATTAGAGATAATCTTATTTCAATAGAGACAAGATTAATCCCCGTAGCAAATACTGCAAGATTTTTGTTTAGCCAGGGACATTCTATATTAAATAAACCGATTTTGAAAGCAAAAAAAATACGGTAGTGGCCGTAAAAAGCTCCCTTTGTTAATTAATGTTACTTAGGCTAATCAGTTAATCTCATTAGTTCTTTCGTTTCCTTTCACTTATGTTTTTTTTGTCTTTTCTACATTTCCTTCTTCTGTTTTTCCCCTATAACTTATGTGTTATTTCCTTTCTTCTCTAATACCGTGTTGTGGCTTATAGCCGTTTTCTAATAGTTTATAGTTTTAATTTATGTTAATGAATGTCGTTTTAGTATGTTCTTTTAAACTGTATTGAACTGTACACTAGAAAAGACAAACCCTAATAAGACACTGTTCCAAATCCTACACGTTAAACTAAAAGGTCAAGCTTTATAAAGAACATTAAATAATTATTATTTGCCATTACTGTCGAAGTATCTAAATATTTCAGCAAGCACTCGAATTTCTTACCGATAGGCTAATTTGGATTAGTGAAGCCGAAACAGTTTGTATGCAGCTCCGCTCGAGTTACACACTGCGTAAAATCCGAGCGTATTTTACGCACGTTTTGAGCTTGAAAAGATTGCTAGCAGTACGGACGTATTTAGATACAAAACGGACCAATTTCTCAAATACGTCCGTATTGCTAGAAATGTTTTCAAGCTCAAAACGTGCGTAAAATACGCTCGGATTTCAAAATACGCTCGGATTTTACGCAGTGTGTAAATGGACCATTAGGGTACTTCCAGAAGGGCTAGCACGCTGAAACTTGGCAGGCATATTAGGGAAAAATAACTTGGAAATAGTCACTTGCCGGATCCGACCATCGTGGGGGGAGGGGGAGTTGGCGGAATCCAGAAAATAGGGACACGCATAACTTCGAACGGGTGATCGGATCTTAATGAAACTTGACATCTGGAAAGACTTCGTGTCTCAGATGTATAAACTCAAATCCGACCGGATCCGATGAATCTAGGGGGGGTCGGGGGGGGAACCGGAAATCCTGTGAAACTCTCAGAGTGGAGCGATCTGGATGAAACTTGGTGGGAATAACAAGCTCAAGCTCTAGATACATAACTGGCAGAACTGGATCGGATTCGGACACTGTGGGGGGAGCTGAAGGGGGGTTCCGGAATTCCGGCGATCCGTAGTTATTGTACTTCCAGGTGGACTATAGAGCGATAAAACTTGGCAGGCATATCAGGGACCCGGCCAGATTAACTTCAAAAAATAGTCACTCGCCTGATCCGACCATCGTGGGGGGAGGGGGAGACGGCGGATTCCAGAAATTAGTGGCATGCATAACTTTCGAACGGGTTATCGGATCTTAATGACACTTTATATATTGAAAGACCTCATAACTCAGATGTCCCATGCCGAGTCCAGGCCAGACCCGATGAACTGGGGGGGGGGGGCGGAGGGGAGAACCGGAAATCTTATGACAGGCATAGAGTGGAGCGATGAGGATGAAACTTGGTGGGAAGTACAGGCACAAGTCCTAGGTGCATCAGTGACAGAATCGGACCGGATTCGGGAACCGAGGGGGGGGGGGGTCCGGAATTCCGATGATCGTGTGTTAAGGTACTTCCAGATGTGCTAGGATGATAAAACTTTGCTGGAGCATTAGAAACTTGAGATACATGGGTTAGACATCGTCACTTCTCCGATCCAACCATCCCTTCAAGAACTCATCTTAACCGCAAAATACAAAAAATACTTTTACGAAAAAATTACTTTTTCACGATCGCCATGAGCACATGATCCTTTTTACCTTAAGGGTTTGGCTTAGAAATTATTTGTAAGTACCCTTAAAGTGCGCATCTTAACCGAAAAGTGAAAAAAAAAAAATTTGACCATCACTTCCATCCTCTGACCCGGCCTTGTGAGTTTGGCGCATCTTAACCGAAAGTGAAAAAAATACTTCTGACCACCACTTCCATCTAACCCGGCCTTGCAAGCGCCATATGAGCTTCCAGCTCTTGTTTGGTTTTACTTTACTTTTTGCTGTATAGCCTTTCACCTTCATGAACTATTATTGTTATCACTATTAAAGGTGGAGGAGACTTAACTACTAAAGAACATCTAGTCGAAGGCTTTCGTAAATAAACAAACTATGAACAATTTATCATGGTCCCTCGATAAGAAGGAGATAAGCATATTACAAAGGCTTTGACATAAGCCTTTTCGATAATATAAATATTTACAAAAAATCAGTGTTTTCGAAAAAATTACCTTCCGCTTTTTCTTGGTTGTCTTCACACAAACGGATTGATGTTTTTCAACCCGATCCGGCGCAAAATTCCGGCCGCAAACTGAACAGGGCACAAGGTCGTTCCGAGTAGCGCCAAGGACTGACCGTCGGCTACCAGCTGATCCATTGGAGGAACCGGCGCTGCTCCCTCTCTGTAAAAGAAAAGTTTCTATAAAAGCCAGGGTTCACATTCCGGATTTTTTTTGTTTTTCCGGATTCCAGACATCCATTTTCGTCAAGATGGATCCGCAAGGTGGCGTCAGCTCAAAACGTCTACTTTCCGGTAAAGTCCAGACTACTACCGGAATAAATCTAGTTGAAAACTCGTAGAATATTCTGATCCAACATGTTCATTACACATATACACACCACCTTTAAAGTTTAACCGAAAAGGGCTGGGATATGACAATCTAGTTACCCATCACTTATTCACTTAAATTAGCTTGAAGAACGCTGAAAATACGTTACTTGGTTGTTCCACTATTGAGGAATAATCAATTTTCAAATAGTGGAATTTCCTTGTGACGACTATATTTAAAGGACCTGTCTTACCTATGTTACTAAAGCAACCTACTTCCATAATCACTCCCAGGACCGTATCCAGGAATTTATTTGGGGGGGGGGTTGCCTACGGGTCGCACAAAAAAGTACAAAAAAGACATAGATCAGAGGGAAAAGCCTATAAAAATGAGTGTTTTTGTATGTTTCAGGGGGGGGGGGTCAACCCCCCTAACCCCCCCCCCCCCCTGGATACGGCCTTGATCACTCCGTATATTTCTAAACCCGGAAACTCCAATTTCGTACGGTACATTCTAACCCCTCTAACAAAACCACTCTGATTTTCTCACTTGCCGTGTTTTGCTACCTTCGATGTGTATCACGCTGTCGACGACTGTCTGCGAGAAATTTTTCCATCAGAAAAACCGGTTATGTAAATTTGTTTCCCTGTTGTCGCTACAAGTCAACGGGTCTCGGAAAAGGCTTAAAACAGCCAAAAGCATGGGTTATTTCTTGAAAGCACAGCCTAGTTTTAAAGTATTCAAATATAATAAAATACTGAAAGTTGAAGATTAAATAGTGGAGGGGTCCTTTAAAGACAACAAAAATATACTATTTACATTCCTGCCAGGAAAGCACAAATGTAGTGCTTGGCTAGGGCAGGGAAATAACCGATATTAATTTAAACACCAAACAGAATCAACTAACTGAATATTCTATTTAAAGAAAAAGGGAGGAGAGGAAAAAAAAATACCTGATTTCAACTTTAAATAGAAGGACAGACAAAATAAGTGAAAGAAGGAACGAGAAAAAAAAAAAAAAAAAAAAAAAAAAAAATATAGGTGGATTCGGTCTTCTTATCCCTACACCGACACGAAAGTCTTCAAGTCTTCGGCAGTTATCGTACTAACGGACGGACTTTTGCAAAGTCATAGTATCCCGTCACTTACATTTTTGGATCCCCAAAATAAGCTGTTTTGTTAAACTTTAATGAAAGACATGGAAACTTAATCGAGTCTGTAGTCCCTTTGCCAAGACCGCTTTTTTATGCATTCCTGGGCTTTGAAAATTCTGCGCATTTCTTAACCTCAAAAGTAACTGGAATTTTCAGTTTAAAAACTCTGTGTTTGTGCGGAAAAGCGTAAATGAGAAACTGAATCTGCCAGATGTGCATCGAGCCGGCAAAAAAAACTTCCGATTGTAGTTTTATCTTAAAATTGTATTTGCTCCTTCGCACTTGGCATACCATTTTGTATTATAACCGATGGCACTAACATTGCGAACACAGGATAAGGATTTTCGGCCGGATTGTCTTTACTTTCATCATAAAGTTGAGAAAATCTCAACTTCCCACACCGAAGTGATGATGGTGCCGAAAACCCGGGCAGGGATTCTAGACCGGGAGCATCCGACCCTGACCGTGTGTCCAAGGCATAAGCGGGCAAGTAAGCTGAGATTTACTCTAGTGAGATTTCGGCCATTCTTGGCAAGGGTCCCCTTGAGGTTTTGGCTAGCTTCGCAGTTTCTTTTAACTAGATAGAGCCTTGCAAATAATTTATTCTGGTAATATTCGTTCCTTTTTGTCAAGGGTCATCTTCAAGCTCTCCTTAGATTATTCCTTCAGCCCACGCTGACTGCGGATCATAGTTGACTGAGATAAATGGATACGCCACTTGATCTAATTCCAATCATTGGATTTTAAAATAATCAGCTTAAATCAGCTAACGTATCCACTGAACGCTCTAGCAAGGTTTTCAGTATCTTTTAACTAGCTAGAGACTGATGACTAACATTGCAAAAGAGAGCGAATATCGCTTTAAAGTTTAACTGAAAAGCAAACTTATTTTCGTATCATTTAGTTGAGTACACTGAGTTATTTGGATTCTGCTAAGAGATTTTTTATTTTCCACTATCTGCTCTAGTACTGAGGTTCAGAGCGTGTTCCACCCTTGTAACAATAGTTACTATTAGTTACTATTTCCGTTCCATCCTCACGAAAAGTTACTACGCTGACCGTTCCAGCCTTGTCGGAATAGTAACTAATAGTTACTATTTGCTTACCATGCTCGGGAGCGTGGTAAGCGTAGTAACTACGCATCTCTGGAACGTGATTGGTCGGATTCGCCCCTGGCGTGAGATCCTGCTGGAAAATAGAAAAATTGTTCCAGCCTTGACGGCAAAAAGCCAGTCGTGACGTCATGCGTAGTAACTACGGTAAGTAGGATGGAACACGCTCTCAGAATATCTACGTCTGTCCTCACAGCGCAAATTCTACTATGACGGGGAATATTTGAATCTGAATACAAACGCGACTTTTAAGTGGGCGGTGAGAAGCTTGGTGAAGATTGCTTAGTGCCGGAACGAAAAAATTTCATAAATCTTTTCCGTCAAGCATACGAAGTAGGTAGTACCACAAATCTGACAGGGAAATTCCACTATTTGAAAACTGATTATTCGTGAATAGCGGAGCGACGAAGTAAAGCATTTTCATCGGGTCTTCAAGCCTCTTTAAATGAATTAGTGAGGGGTAAAAAGACTGTCCCATCTCTGCCCTTTTCAGTTAAACTTTAAAGGACACCTGAACAATGAAACCATACTTGAACACACCATGGAGAATGCATTTACAGACATGGCCACGGAGACCATTCTTCTCCTGAGCGTGACTTTTTCAAAATAGGGTTGTTCGTTTCTGGAGGTTTGCACATGCAGATGCAGACTCCAAGACAAAAAGAGCAATTCATTCAAATCTTGTACAGCGCTGGCCGGGTTGTATTGGAATTTCTTCTAGATATACGTTCGGGCTTAACTGGTTAAAAATATTCCAGAAGAAGGGTTGATTGGAGACATTTGTTCATTTCTAAAATTGTTCGGTACTGAAACAAGGACATGCAAAATGGAGCAAAAATCATAGCTTGGAAACTTCGTATTTGGAAGTTTTCTGAAGGCAATGTCATACAGATAGGGATGATACTTGGTACTCTTCATTCAGGTGTCCTTCAAATAAATCTCAGCCGACTTATCGGTTTGGCACCCCAAATATATCTAATAAAAAAAATCGATGTCAGCTTGGGCTGAATGGATTCAATTCAATTCAATTCATATTAATTTCAACATTCCTTAAACGAAACAATAAACATAACGCTCCCAAGAAGAGCCATGTGTGCAGGAGTGCACAACTTTTACTCACTCATTACAAACGATAACGCATATTTCTCGTCTTAACCTACTCTTTTCTTTTTTTTTCTTTGGCAAGGGTCCTCTTCAGGCTCAAGCTGGAAAATGAACTTGTTGAAAAATAATTAAAGATTCTTCCTTCAATTTCTGATTTTGTGAACTTCTTCTTTGAAAATTGGTTGGAGCTAAAGCTGGTCCTGTGATTTCATTCTGGACATGGCTGCTGTTTTGCTGTTTGATTGGGTCGTCGAAAGGGTAGATTTTCTTCTGCATTTTGGAAATATAGCTCTAATAAAATGTATTTGACTTATCCGTTTTGCACCGTCAAATATAAATATTCCACATTTACCTAACTATCCAAAAAAATAAATTTTCAATAAACAAAAACTTGTTCTTCGATTTCTAAATAACTGCAAATCGCGAGGTAAACAAGAGCGACGAGCTCATATGGCACTTGTTACGAGTAAGTGATGCAAGAATGTAGACAAAATACCACCTTCAACCTCCCTAGGTTCGGACCAAGAAATAGGATATCTAGCTGTCTTGCATATCTAGGTCATCAGAACTTATCACCCATAAAGTTTCACTCGAATCGGACCACCTGTTCGCAACCTAGGGAAGGCAGTAATTTCCGGATTCCCATTCCCTTAGCTCCCTCAAAAACGGTCGGATCCAGGAACGGAAGTTTTCTTAGGGCATCCTATCGGGTTCTTAAGTCTATTTGGTTGGGTCAGGGATATGCCCGCCAAGTCTTATCGTCCTTGGGACATCTGGAATTGTCATAACTCGCGATCACTGGAATTCCGGGAAACCTCCTCCAACTTCCCCTAAAGAGCCCCGGTAAGATTTGGTTCTGTCAAGAACGTGTCTACAGGGCTTATGCTTGGTTTTCCTACCTAATTCTATCACCGATCCCTCGACTCTAAGCGTTTCGCGAGATTTTCGGTGGCCCCATCCAACTCCCCCCACAAGTATCGGATCCGGTCCGGACTTCGCGTGGAACATCTGAGACGATTACTCTTTTCCACTTGCCAAGTTTCATTCAAATCCGATCACCCGTTCAAAAGTTAGGCATGCCACTAGATTCTGGATTCCCTATCCCTCCACGTCCCCCACGATGGTAGGATCGGGGAAACAACTATTCTCAAGGCAGTCTGTTCGAGTCCCTGATATGCCTACCAAATTTCACCGTCCTAATACCAAACCCGCGGAATCACCGAATTCCCCCCCCCCCCCCAACTCCCCCACAGTGCCTCAATCCGGCCCGGTTATGTCAACAATCTCTCTAAGACTTGAGCACGTTCTTCCCAGCAAGTTTCGTCAAAATCCCTCCACTCTAAGCGTTTCCCAAGATCTCCAGTTTTCCCCTCCAGCTCCCCCCCCCCCAAAGTCACCGGATCCGGTCCGGATTTTAAGTGGGTCGTCTGAGGCGACCACCCGTTCGAAAGTTATAAATACCTCAAGATTCGGGATTCCCCCTCCTTCCACTCCCCCCACGATGCTCGGATCGGGGAAGTGACTATTTCCAGCTTAATCATTTAAGGTCCGTGGTATGCCGTCCAAGTTTCATTGTCCTAGCACATCCGACCGGAATCCCCCCCCCTCTCGACCCCCCACCGTGCCCGAATCCAGTCCCGTTATGTCAACAATGTATCTAGGACTTGTGCTTGTTCTAACCACCAAGTTTCATCCCGATCCCTCTACTCTAAGGGTTTTCCAAGATTTCCGGCTCTCCCCCCCCCCCTCCAGCTCCCCCCAAAGTCACCGGATCCGGTCCGTATTTTAATCGGGTCGTCTGAAACATGGGGTCTCTCCAAATATCAAGTTTCATTACGATACGATCACCCGTTCAAAAGTTATAAATACCTCTTGTTTCTGGATTCCCCCTCCCTCCACTCCCCCCACGATCCTCAGATCGATGAAGTGACTATCACCAACTTAATCTCTTGGGGTCCCTGATATGCCTGCCAAGTTTCATCGTCCTAGCTTACGTGGAAGTGCCCAAACTAGCAAAACCTGGACAGACCGACGGACGGACAGAAATTGCGATCGCTATATGGCACTTGGCCGAAGGGCAAGTGCCATAAAAACTTATTCTTCTTCAGTACCAATTCCAGGCCGCGTGCTTAAAAGCACGAATCGGTCGTGGATCCGACGACGTGACGAAGGAAAGTACCTCAAGACCGAATAAAGAGATTGCACCCTACCCGACCACAAACGGATATTGCTATACCATCATCACGGGAGCATAAAAAACAAGTTCAACATTGAGAGGTATAAATTATCAGCGTTCGATCATCATTCTGAGCCAGGGACTTGCCGGAAATGCTAATTGGGATATTCCTTAATCGTATAATTACATTTTTGCAAATGAGTTTGCATGCCTGAAGGTTTCAAAGTTTGAAGACAAAAACAGAGCCTCAAATCCTATATGACGTGTCATTAAAAAAAAAAACTAATATGAAGCAGGATTCGTTTTGTAGTGAAGGTTTGAAATATTAAAACTCTCATTTCTGATCAAACTTGTCGATAAAGCTGTTATTATAAAATAATAAAAAAACAAGAGCTACGAGCTCATATGGCACTTGTTACGAGTAGGCACGGCTCGGTTATTTCAATGATATATCTAGTGTTTGCTAGGTGTCTTCCCACCAAGTTTCATCTGGATCCCTCCACTCATAGCGTTTTCCAATATTTCCGGTTCTCCCCTCCAGCTCCCCCCAAAAGTCACCGGATCCGGTCCGGATTTTAAGTGGGTCGTCTGAGGCATGAGGTCTTTCCAAATATCAAGTTTCATCGAGATCCGGTCACCCGTTCAAAAGTTATAAATACCTCAAGATTCCGGATCCCCCCTCCCTCCACTCCCCCAACAGTGCCCGAATCGGCTCGGTCATGTCAATGAAGTATCTAGTGTTTGCTAGGTGTCTTCCCACCAAGTTTCATCTCGATCCCTCCACTAATAGCGTTTTTCAATATTTCCGGTTCTCCCCTCCAGCTCCCCCCAAAAGTCACCGGATCCGGTCCGGATTTTAAGTGGGTCGTCTGAGGCATGAGGTCTTTCCAAATATCAAGTTTCATCGAGATCCGGTCACCCGTTCAAAAGTTATAAATACCTCAAGATTCCGGATTCCCCCTCCCTCCACTCCCCCCACAGTGCCCGAATTGGCTCGGTTATGTCAATGATGTATCTTCACACAAGTTTCATCTCGATCCCTCCACTCACAGCGTTTCCCAAGATTTCCGGTTGCCCCCTCCAGCTCCCCCCAAAAGTCACCGGATCCGGTCCGGATTTTAAGTGGGTCGTCTGAGGCATGAGGTCTTTCTAAATATCAAGTTCCATCGAGATCCGATCACCCGTTCAAAAGTTATAAATACCTCAAGATTCCGGATTCCCCCTCCCTCCACTCCCCCCCACAGTACCCGAATCGGCTCGGTTATGTCAATGATGTATGTAGTGTTTGCTAGGTGTCTTCCCACCAAGTTTCATCTCGATCCCTCCACTCATAGCGTTTCCCAAGATTTCCGGTTGCCCCCTCCAGCTCCCCCCAAAAGTCACCGGATCCGGTCCGGATTTTAGTACGTCGTCTGAGGCATGAGGTCTTTCCAAATATCAAGTTCCATCGAGATCCGATCACCCGTTCAAAAGTTATACATACCTCAAGGTTCCGGATTCCCCCTCCCTCCACTCCCTCCCACAGTGCCCGAATCGGCTCGGTTATGTCATTGACGTATCTAGTGTTTGCTAGGTGTCTTCCCACCAAGTTTCATCTCGATCCCTCCACTCATAGCGTTTCCCAAGATTTCCGGTTGCCCCCTCCAGCTCCCCCCAAAAGTAACCGGATCCGGTCCGGATTTTAAGTGGGTCGTCTGAGGCATGAGGTCGTTCCAAATATCAAGTTTCATCGAGATCCGATCACCCGTTCAAAAGTTATAAATACCTCAAGATTCCGGATTCCCCCTCCCTCCACTACCCCCCCACAGTACCCGAATCGGCTTGGTTATGTCAATGATGTATCTAGTGTTTGCTAGGTGTCTTCCCACCAAGTTTCATCTCGATCCCTCCACTCATAGCGTTTCCCAAGATTTCCGGTTGCCCCCTCCAGCTCCCCCCAAAAGTCACCGGATCCGGTCCGGATTTTAAGTACGTCGTCTGAGGCATGAGGTCTTTCCAAATATCAAGTTCCATCGAGATGCGATCACCCGTTCAAAAGTTATAAATACCTCAAGGTTCCGGATTCCCCCTCCCTCCACTCCCCCCCCCCCCCCAACAGTGCCCGAATCGGCTCGGTTATGTCAATGATGTATCTAGTGTTTGCTAGGTGTCTTCCCACCAAGTTTCATCTCGATCACTCCACTCATAGAGTTTCCCAAGATTTCCGGTTGCCCCCTCCAGCTCCCCCCAAAAGTCACCGGATCCGGTCCGGATTTTAAGTGGGTCGTCTGAGGCATGAGGTCGTTCCAAATATCAAGTTTCATCGAGATCCGATCACCTGTTCAAAAGTTAAAAATACCTCAAGATTCCGGATTCCCCTTCCCTCCACTCCCCCCACGGTGCTCGGATCGGGGAAGTGACTATTTCCAACTTAATCATTTGGGGTCCCTGAGACGCTTGCCAAGTTTTATCGTCCTAGCTTATCTGGAAGTGCCCGAACTAGCAAAACCTGGACAGACCGACAGACCGACGGACGGACAGAAATTGCGATTGCTATATGGCACTTGGCCGAAGGGCAAGTGCCATAAAAACAGGGAATCTTTTCCAGCTTTTTACAGGCTTATGATAATAATAAAACATGGATAATTTGGTCTCAAAGTCGATTGTCCTATACTTCACAATGTTAAATTACTATTTTTTGCAATCTCTCTATAGACTAGCAAATTTAAAGCAGACGTGCACCCTCAGCTGATAATTTAATTTAGCGTAAAATAGTGTCCTGTCGAAAATAAAGCTTTTTGCTGAAACTATATTATTGATATCAAGAAGAATTACTCTGAAATGACCGCACTGCGAAATTCGCGCTGTTAGTTGTTTCACGCCGGATTGCCGATCCGAACGCCATCTCCAGTTCAAAATCTACTTACAGAAGAAGAAGCCGACATCGGCTTAGGTGGCAGCGCTGGTTTTCCATCCGACGTCGTCGACTTCGCATCATCACTCTCTTCGGAAGTGCTGGGCGGGTTCGGTTGATACCGAGCAGGGAGGGCCTGCTTCGCCGGAGGGGCCCGTCCTTTTGGCGGGATGCGGGGGGCTGATTGGGGCTCACTAGTCTAAAAAAGTAGACAATTTAGACAGTCTAACTAAATTTAACACCTAAGCAACTGGGGTTATACCAAAACCTGTTGAACTTATACCCAGTTCAGCAATGCAAGCGGATTTGTTTCTGTTTGTGTCCCTCACCTCATTATCAGCATCTAACACACGGAGACAGAACTATACACCCGCCAGTTACAAGATAAAGGATAGTCCAAAACCGCGATAGCAGTTTCTGCCCGTCGGTCTGTGTGTCGTTCTGTCAGTCCAGCTTTTGCACTCGGATTTTGCTAGTTCGAGCACATCCTCGTAATCCAATGCGACTAAACTTGGCACACGTATAAAAGACCCAACTAAATGCTCAAGAAAACTCTCCTTTCTCGGATTCTACATTCAATCTACCCTGTACGACGAAGAACAGTGAGCTGTTTGTGTTTGCCCTTTAGCCCATACCACTAATATAGGATATGAAGGAGGTCAAGGAACCTTTTGTTCTCCCTCATTAGTTATGTTTTCACAGATACCATGGTATTTGATACTACGGTATAAATTCGTTTTTGCAGTTAGCGTGGTATCTGATATTCAGGTACTATGGTCCGACCGTGGTATCTGGAAAGTCATCTCACTTTCGTCAAATTTTGTCAGATTGGTGAGAAAGAAGTTTAGCACTTAGTGATGGGACTGAATATCTGTTTTTATGGCACTTGAGCTTACTCAAGTGCCATATAGCGATTGTTATTTCTGTCCGTCAGTCGGTCTGTCGGTCTGTCGGTCTGTCGGTCCCGGTTTTGCTAGTTCGGGCACTTCCAGATAAGCTAGGACGATGAAACTTGGCAAGCATATCAGGAACTGGACCAGATTAAATCAGAAATCGTCGCTTCCTCGATCCGACCATCTGGAGGGGAGTGGAGGGAGGGGGAATCCGGAAAAAATAGGAAAAATGAGATATTTTTAGCTTACGAACGGGTGATCGGATCTTAATGAAACTTAATACATGGAAGGACTTTGTGTCTCAGACCCTCCATTTTAAATCCAGACCGGATCCGGTGACACTGGGGGGAGTTAGAGTGGGAAACCGGAAATCTTGGAAAACACTTAGAGTGGAGGGATCCGGATGAAACTTGGTGGAAAGTACAAGCAAAAGTCCTAGATACGTGACTGATATAACCGGAACGGATCCGCTCACTTTGGGGGAGTTGGGGGGGGGGAGAAGTCCGAATTTGTAGTGATCCCGCGAGTTCCGTGCTTCCTGATGTGCTGGGACGATGGAAATTGACAGGCATGTCTGGGACCCGACCAGCTTAAATAGGAAATCATCAATTCCCCGATTCGACCATCTGGGGGGGGGGGGGAAGTGGAGGGAGGGTGAAGCCAAAATTTGAGGTATTTTTAGCTTGCGACCGGGTGATCGGATCTTGATGAAAATTGATATTTAGGATGACCTCGTGTCTCAGACACCTCACTTTAAATCCGGGCCGGATCCGATGACACTGGGGGGAGTTGGAGGAGGGAACCGGAAATTTTGAGAAACGCTTAAAGTGGAGGGATCGGGATTAAACTTGGTGGGAAAAACAAGCACAGGTCCTAGAAACGTCATTGACATAACCGGACCGGATCAGGGCACTGTGGGGGAGTTGGGGTGGGGAACCGGAAATTTTGAGAAACGCTTAAAGTGGAGAGATCGGGATGAAACTTGGTGGGAAAAACAAGCACAGGTCCTAGACACGTCATTGACATAACCGGACCGGATCAGGGCACTGTGGGGGAGTTGGGATGGGGGTCCGGATTTCTAGCGATCCCGCGAGTTCGGCATACTTCCTGGTGTCCTAGGGCGATGAAACTTGGCAGGTATGTCAAGGATCCGAACAGATTGACTTGAGAACAGCCGTTTCCCCGACCCGACCATCGTGGGGGGAGTGGTTGGATGGGGAGTCCGGAATCTAGTGGCGTGCATAACTTTTGAACGGGTGATCGGATCTTGATGAAAATTGATATTTAGGATGACCTTGTGTCTCAGAAACCTCACTTTAAATCCGGGCCGGATCCGATGACACTGGGGGGAGTTGGAGGAGGTAACCGGAAATTTTGAGAAACGCTTAAAGTGGAGGGAGCGGGATGAAACTTGGTGGGAAAAACAAGCACAGGTCCTAGACACGTCATTGACATAACCGGACCGGATCCGATGACACTGGGAGGAGTTGGAGGAGGGAACCGGAAATTTTGAGAAAATTTTAAAGTGGAGGGATCGGGATGAAACTTGGTGGGAAAAACAAGCACAGGTCCTCGACACGTCATTGACATAACCGGACCGGATCAGGGCACTGTGGGGGAGTTGGGGTGGGGGTCCGGATTTCTAGCGATCCCGCGAGTTCGGCATACTTCCTGATGTCCTAGGGCGATGAAACTTGGCAGGTATGTCAGGGATCCGAACAGATTGACTTGAGAACAGCCGTTTCCCCGACCCGACCATCGTGGGGGGAGTGGGTGGATGGGGAGTCCGGAATCTAGTGGCGTGCATAAATTTTGAACGGGTGATCGGATTTGAATGAAACTTGTCTGGTGAGCTATCGCCTCGGACGTTCAGTGTCACGTCCGAGTCGGGTCCGATACCTGTGGGGATGGGGGGGGGGGGGTGGAAAACTCAAGAAACTCTAAAAGTAGAGGGATTGGGACGAAACTTAATGGATGGAACAAGCATTAGGCCTAGATGAAATTGACGGAGCCAGATGGTTTCGGGGCTCTGTGGGGGGAGTTGGAGGGGGTTTCATGGAATTCCGGTAGTCGTGAGTTAGAATAGTTCCAGATGTAAAACGACAACGAAACTTTGCAGGCATATTAGCGACCCGAATTATCTTGACTTAAAAACCTGACACAACGTACCCCCGGAAACTTCCGTTCCTAGATCCGAGCATTTTTGGGGGAGCAAGAGAAGAGAAATATGGACTTCTATAAATTGTGAACGAGTGGTCTGATTCGAGTGAAACTTCATGGGTGATACGAATCGATGGCCTCGACATGTAAAACATTTGTTCGAACCATATGCGACCACGATTAGGGGAATTGGGGGTGGGGGGACTTTTGACATGCACAAAAACCAAACGGATGGACCGAATGAGATGCAATTCGACAGTGCCGAGTTTATGCGGCCTAGATTTGTTATTTGGCGTCTGGGCCGGATTCGGCCAAGGTAGGGGGGGGGTACTGGAAACTTGCAGATAGGCTATGCTCCAATTTCAGTCAAACTTGATGAGGGAATTAAGAGATTGGGCCCGAACCGGCTCCGACAACGTTGGTGGGAAGGGGGGGGGGTACCGGAACTTTCCAAAAATGCTCAGATTCGAGTGAAACTTGGTAGATGGTATAAACGAAGATGCTTTAGGTGGTCGATTTTTTTTTATTCCGAACCAGATTCGGCCACGGTAGGTGGAAATAGAGTGAGTACCGGAAATCGTGTAGCACGTCTAGGGATCAAACAAATGGATTTATTGGGATGAAAGTTTGAACAGTCATGTGCATTTGCAATCGAGACGATGCCGGAACTGCTCAGAAATGAGTGAAACTAAATATCCTATTTCTATTTCCGAACCGCCTTTTTGGATGGCGGGTGTATTTTGTGACGTTTTCATCTACTTTCTTGTACAGCCTACTCGTACAAGTGCCATATGAGCTCGTAGCTCTTGTTCTTTTGGGATGAGTTCAAAAGGAGCAATTTCGGGGGAGGAGGGGAGTTGGAAACGGGTGATCCGCTTAGATTACTCATTTCGCTCAGATTGTGAGAAATGTGAGCAGCGCTTCGGGGCAGCTCATCACAAGGTTTACGAGCAATCTCAAGACAACAGCGACTGATCTGGGTGAATGTGAAGTGAAAAACCGAAAACAAGTTTCAATGTTTGCGAGAGTGAGGGCACATTAGCCTTCAGTTAGTATGTACCTCGTGATTATGTTTGCGCCAAAATTTAGCCAAAAACAATAATCTTAGTCATCTCATCGTTTCAAGACCATCTTTGATCACAAACCCGTCGCTCCATACCTTTAATGCAGCAGTTTTGGCTAAGGCGATCCGATGGGAGGGAGACTCCATTGACGATGATGATCGCTCAATTCAATCCAACTTAGGACCCTAGCCAGAAAAGGCCGAAATATCGCTAGAATACCTTGAGAGGTGTAACAAAACCTCTCAAACTACCAAACAAAATATTTTGCTGTCTTTTTTGGGATCCCAAAACGTAAGTGGAGGGATACCTATGACATCGCAAAAGTTGTCCGTCCGTCCGTCCGTCTGTAAGCACGATAACTCTCGAAGGGAATGAGATATTTTGATGAAACTTGGTGTGAGGGTTCGTTGGGTCGTCGGACCAGTCAAGTTCGTAGATGGGCTTTGTAGCTCTACATTTAGGGGTGGGGGAGGGGATTCAAATTAAGGGACAAACAAAATGTTTTGAAACAGCTAATGTGATAGTCGATTATGGGGTAAGAAGACATGCTGAACACGATGGTGAAATCCATTTTGTCATCGGACAAGTAGTTCCCCCGGAATCCGGCCAAAACCGGAAAGTTTGTTGAAAGTAAAAGTTTTATTTGAAGTTGACTAGATGTTCGATTTAGGGGTAGGAAGACATGCTGAAGACGATGGTGAAAATTATTTTCTCGACGGACAAGTATTTCGCCCGGAATCCGGCCCAAACCGGAAAGTTTGTTGAAAGTAAAAGTTTTATTTGAAATAGATTAAATGTTCGATTTAGGGGTAGGAGGACATGCTGAGTCCCTGTATGACAATCATATTTTACCCGGACATATAGTTCGACCGGAATCCGGCTGGAATCGGAAAATTTGTTATAAGCTAAATTTCTATTTGAAGTTGATTAGATGTTCATTACTGGGGAAAGAAGATACCCTGATTTCGTGTTTGAGCTTTCTTTTTTCGCCGGACAAGTAGTTCTGGAGTTCGGCCGGAACCGGGAAATTAGCAGAAGTGGCAGGAAGTTTTCGTCAAAACAGATATGATAGGGGTAAACACACATGCTGAATCCAAATCTGAACTTGGTTTTCTCAGGTGATTAGCTATTTTGCCTTAATCTGTTTCTGAATTTTAATTGTAAAAATGTTCAAGGAGTCTGGCGAAGACTGGATCTGGCTAAGACAAGACCCTGTTGTCTGGATCAGATACTGAATTTTTGGGATCCCATCGAAACCTTTGGTCTTGTTTCTTTAGCAACATCCGTTTAGATCAAGCTGGGGAATTTTTAATTGATCACTTAAACAAGAACCTAACGAAGTCTTTTGGGTTGTTTCACTGGTCTTCAACGGTTTAGTTACCTTGTCTTCTTGGTGAAAAACGAGCTGTCAATCCCTCGTATAAACGCAGAAAATATGGAAATCTGATTCAGAATTGACTGATGCACCCATTAGCTCGTGTAGGATGGATTCGCTAAGCCTGATTACTCGCCAATTATGCGCATGTGTTGAATTCCAGTTACGCCTATACCATGTGTCACCGTTTGGTAGGGTAGGGTCAGCTCGAAAGGATACCACTGTGGTACCATAACAGTTTTTACCTACTACTTGCTATAAGCCTTATCCTAGCTGTCACCCAGGACTCCATCTCTCGCCTGATTGGACACGCATTGAGCAATCGAAATTAACCAGAGGTTACTCAGATCCAAATAAGAGTGCTAAAGCCCCTTCCCGCTGAATTACATAAGAGCCACAGCTTAATATTAAGCTGTGAGCGTACTTGAAGCAATTAAAGTACTTGTCTTACCTATAATACTAATGCAACTTGATTCGGTAACCGCTCCACCCTTTCTTAAACTCAGAGATCCGACTGGAAGGGGAAGGAAACAAACCGGTAATCTGTTTCCTTCCCCGAAGTTGAACCAGAGGATTGACAGACTGACGAGGACCCTTGCCAAGAAGGGCCGAAATATCGCTGATGAAGAATCCCGGTAAAAACAATGTTTGAATAAATGTTTCAAAGTCAGCTTGGGCTCAAAGAATATTTACCCTAAAGTACTCATCTTTACCACATAATACAAAAAAAACTTTTAAGCAAAATATATGTTTTCATGATTCCCATCAGTCCATGATCTTGCCTGTCTCAAGGGTTTTGCTTACAAACGGATTTCTAACATCGTTAGTGCATCTGAAGCGAAAAGTGAAAAAAAAAAACTTTTGAGAAACGATACATATTCATGATTACGAAGGACCCGTGATGATTTTTGCGTCAAGGGTATTGCTTACAAAATAATTCCTTTAAAGTACAAAAACCACTTTTGAGCAAAATATACATTTTTATGATCGCGATGAGCCCATCATCATTTTTTCCTCAGGGGTTTTGCAGACAGATGGATTTCTTGCGCCCTCAAAGTGCGCAACATGGCAGAAAATACTTTGTACCAAACGATACATTCTCGTGATTTCCAAGGGACCATGATCATTCTTATCCCAAGGGTTTTCCTTAGAAATGATCAGGACAAAGCCACGAATTAGGAGATTCCTACTTACATCCTCTGGTCCAGCCTTGCAAGTGCCATATGAGCTTATAGCTCTTGTTGCTACAAGTCAGCGGGTCTTGGAAAATTCTTAAAAACAAAAAAAAACGAAAACTGAAAAAATATACTTCTGACGAAACGAAAGGCCTACTTGTTCATGATCCCGAAGGCCCCCGGGATCATTTTTGCCTCACGGGTTTTGCTTACAAATGAACCCCTTAAACTCCAAAGATAATCTTGAGCAAAATATACATTTCCGTGATCCCGATGAGCCCATCCTGATTTTTGCAACATGGGTTTTGCTTAGCCTTGTAGGAATTTACACTTTTCTCAGTAAAACTAACAGCCCAACAGCAACATATTCTGAAGTTTACACAGAATGAAGAAGCAGCATTTCAAGCATCCGGTGACACATATTTCGTAAACTGCCAGCAGCATTTCTGCGGGTCATGGGTTCGATAACAGGTCCTCGTGATTGGACAAGCAGTGAGACACTAAAATTTAGCAAAGTTAGGCAGATCGAAAGCATCAAGTAATTAAATTAGAAGGCGTATGGTATTCGGATTTTGCGGGTTCGGGGATGGGTTTTAAGGAGTTTGAAAGACGAGTTTTCCGTGGGAAATTCGACTGAGAATGAATCGAAGACGCATGTGAAATCAGACATGCGTGAGAAAAGTTCGGACGTAACGAAACACCCACAAGAAAACAGCAAATGCCGCAGAATTGTTTTCCTTTAATGTCGTTTCCGTCACATTCATGTCAGTTTAAACACGCCTACTATCTAGCTGACAAATAACTAATTACTCAACTTCAACTGACAAGTAAGTACAGTGTCACTTGCTATTTAACAATGCGTGAATTGCGTCACTTTGAAAGGAAGGTGTGCGTATGGAAGATACGAATCTTATGCGTACCGCTGTCTTAAAGAAGGCCTCAAAATAAGTTTTTTTTTTTTTTTTTTTATTAGGAACTATGTTTGGACTTTTGTTCACTTGCTGATTTTTCTTTTTCATCTTTGCTCCAATGTAGTCTTCACTGTAAATCCGAATTATAAATAGTCTTATATTAGTATAGACAATATTAATCCCAGTAGCGAATACTGCAAGATTTTTGCAATATTTGCTACTTTGCACTGTCAAGTATGATTCGCAGTCAGCTTGGGCTGTAGGAATATAAGTTTAAAAATATATCATATATAGGCCTAATAGGAAAATCAGAACGTAATCCTCTCTGCTGCACATAGGCTACACCTTCAAGTTTCTACTCGCTATATTCATTCAATCTATGGATGAAACAGATACGTCAGCAACGATCCTTTGGCAGCGATATGTCGGCCCTTCATGGGGTTCATGACCCTCCATGGCATAACGAACCCTCATTTAATAATATAGCCTACTGTAGTATATGTGATGGAACTATGATCTCTGATCCTCATGTACACGTCCTTGCGAATATTTTCTGCTCCTCTCAGTTTTATGTAGGCTATATTACGTCAACAATGTATGCACTGAAGTTACAATATTTGAAACTGAATAATATATATATAGAGCTAAATCACATATCACACTGCGGCCCGTAACTGGCCATTTGTCTGCCATGTCACGTAACTTGTCAATAAAATTACGATGATTAATATCACTTAATCTTAGTACATACCAGGACCCACAAGGCGGGGTTTCATGGTGAAAATCAAATAAAACCAAATCTACAATTTTAATCGGGATATGGAAACATTTAATAAGTAGTGAACTGAAAGACAAAAATGCTCCTCAGCCGGGACTTGAACCCAGGACCCACTGCTTACAAGGCAGGCACTCTACCATTTGAGCTACCGAGGGGCTTCTACCAGACTATTGGTTATTCCTATGGCCGGCTTCTACCAGACTATTGCAGTGGTTTGCGAACTCTGTTCACAAGCCTCTCGGTAGCTCAAACGGTAGAGCGCCTGCTTTGTAAGCAGAGGGTCTTGGGTTCAAATCCCGGCTGAGGAGCATTTTTGTCTTTCAGTTCACTACTTATTAAATATTATAATTGTTCTCTTTTTCCACGCTTATAGGAAGAAGTTTTTTTTAAATATTCCTTCAGCCCAACCTGACTACGAATCATGTTGGATAGTGCAAAACGGATACGTCAGCTGAATTTTATCGGAGTTATATTTCGGCCCTTCTTGGCAAGGGTCCTCTTCAGGCTCAAAACCGCTCAAGTTGGAACAAGACCAAAGGTTTCGATGGGATCCCAAACATCTAATACTTGATCCAGACAACTGCGAACGAACTACCATACTTGTCCAAAAAAAAAAGGAAGTTCAGAAGCGAATTCAGCGTATCTCCTTATTCGTATAAAGATCATCTAATCAACTTCAAGTAAAATTTCTTAAAAATCCGGTTCCAACCGGATTCCTAACAAGCTATATGTCCATATATGTAAAATATGTAAAAAATATATGTCTATATGTAAAAAAAAGATTGTCATATACAGATTCAGCGTGTCTTCTTACCCCTAAATATGTCATCTAATCAACTTCAAATAAAACTTTTTATTTTTAAAAAATTTCCGGTTTCGGCCTGATTCCAGGCGAACAAGTTGTCCGGGTAGAAAATTCTTTTGAAATAAGTGTTCAGCATGTCTTCTTACCTCTAAATCGAACATCAACTTCAGATAAAACTTATACTTTTAACAAACTTTCCGGTTTTGGCCGAATTCCGGGCGAACTTCTTGCGCTGCGAGAAAATGGGCTCTGTAGTGAAGGACTCCCAAAGAGTCCTCACACCAAGTTTCATCAAAATATATGATTCCCTTCTAGAGTTATAGTGCGGACAGACGGACAACTTTTGCAATGTCATAGGTATCCCTCCACTTACGTTTTCGGATCCCAAAAACGAACTTGTGGCTAAAAAAAAGAAAAAACAGTTCGTATCAAATATGAAGGTTTTTTTCCACAGATACTTGTTGGCTACTGGGAAATTAAAGAAAAAATCAATCAACCACGATTTGGGGTTCATATCAATCAGAACAAATAATTTGTTTCGACTTGGAGAAAGACAATTTTAAGAAAATGTTCAATCTGAAATTTGTTTACCGCTTCTTTGGTTTCTTTGGCCGGACGGGCGTCATAGCAGGATCCAAGCTCTCATTTACGCTCTTCAAAACACACCAGAGCCTTTTTTGCTAAATTAAACAAACTAATTGCTTTTGAGACCAAGACAATTTTAAAATTCCAGGAATCCACACAAACGCGGTCGCCACAAGGTGCCACAAACTTGGGCTGCTATAGGGAACGTCAACGTTCTATACAAAAAAAAAAACATTTCCGTTACGCTACATACGCGCCGATCCGTTACACTACAGCAAGGCTTTAATAACGTTTAATGGTAACGTCAACAATTCGAACGTTACCGTTACGGTACAAACGTTTTGCACCGTTACAGCACAGTAAAACTTGAATAACGTTTCACAATAGCGTGTAAAGTTTTGGAATCGCCAGTCAGAATCGAAACGTTACCGTTACTGTCGGTTGAAACACGCCGTTAAAAATGTTAACCAAATACGTTACTAGACGTTTCGCTGAAAACGTTACTTTTTACTTGACAGTGTAGTGATAGATGTAGTGGCAGCACTGGTATTTTTAGTCCTCATGCGCTCGAGCATGCGCTAATCTCCAGATGGGCAAACTATTCTGAAATTGCGCAATCCAACGTGGACCATGCGGAAATTTAGATAATGCAGGTCTTTCGTACATATCGAATGAAGGAAGAGGGCCGGAAGGAGACCCGACCAGCTTTATACCTGAATTCACAAGGGTGTTAGAAGAACAAGAGGTTCAGGCTTGGCATGAACGGACACAAAATTCAGATACATTAAAATACTACAAAGAAGTTAAGCAGATTTTCGGAATGGAATTTTACTTCAAGCTATACCTACCGGCGGAGAGCCTGCGCCTGTGGTTTCAGCTACGAGCGAACTGCCTGCCAGTACGTGGTCGGAGTAATTGGGATTTTAAGATCCCAAATAGTAAGCGACAATGCCCTCTGTGCTTTAATACAGAGGAAGAGGGCCATTTTCTAGTTGAATGCGAGCAACTCTCAGACCTCAGAAGACACTTTCTTAGAAGACACTTTCATCAAGTTCCCCGATATTCTTGAAACAAAAAATAAAGCTAAGATACTTAAAATATGCCAAGTCTTAAAGAGTGTATTAGTTAAATAAAGATAAGTATTGAGTGATGTAAAGTGTATTGTAACTCATGTATTTTGTACGGCCAATTGGCTATTAAATATATATTCATATTCATGTAATAGTCGCCGGTGAATGACGTTGGAAACAAGACCTAAGGTTTCGATGGGACACCCCCCCCCCCCCAAAAAAAAAACTTGGGCTGCTTTTTATGCGATTCATTGTTAATATTTTTACACTAAGCTGCTAGAAATTATCATCAAATTCGGGTGTTCATCTAGTATCGGTCATGATTGTTTGTGTTTTTTAATTAACTGCAACAGATGGTTAAGCTTTGGACCTCTTCTGCCATTCCATCAAATAGGATTCGCAGTCAGCTTGGGCTGAAGGAATATTTATTGTTATGTCCATCCTTTCCCTGTCCGTCTAATCGCAGCTTTCCTTTCTGACAGGTCCCAGAGAAAAAAGTACGGAAATGTCTTTTCTGGCCCACTACCAACTTACTGTGGTGTGCCCCAAGGCACCCTCCTCCGACCTCTACATTTCCTAGTCATGATCAATGACCTAGCCGGCTCCGGTGACGACCGTTGGAAATTCGTTAACAATCTCTCGATCTTAGAGCGCTGTTACAAAAATATCCGCAGCAGTGCAACCACCATAATGAATGGCATAAGTGAAGAAGCTTTCAAGAAAAATCAGCCGTTCTAACTGTATCATTTCTCAAGTAAGCTCAAACTTTCAGGTGTTCATCGAACTTCAGATCTGAAGTGGGATAAGCAAGTTCAATTGATGCCAAAAAGACCCAATACGGGCATAAGATCCCTCAAATTTCTTCCCGCCAGGGCACTCCTAAACTCCACCTCCTTCGCATTTACCCCATATTCATTCGCCCTTTCCTCGAATATTGCTGTCCGGTATGGCACTTCGGTTTAACAAGATAGCAGCCGGAACCGAGGCCGGAACGACTCGAGAGGATCCAGTAGCGTTCTTTACTAGTAATATCAACAAGACCAAAGGTTTCGATGGGATCCCAAAAATTCAATATCTGATCCAGACAACTGGGTCTTGTCTTAGCCAGATCCAGTCTTCGCCAGACTCCTTGAACATTTTTAGAATTAAAATTCAGAAACAGATTAAGGCCAAATAGCTAATCACCTGAGAAAACCAAGTTCGGATTTGGATTCAGCATGTGTGTTTACCCCTATAAGTCATATCTGTTTTGACGAAAACTTCCTGCCACTTCTGCCAATTTCCCGGTTCCGGCCGAACTCCAGAACTACTTGTCCGGCGAAAAAAGAAAGCTCAAACACGAAATCAGGGTATCTTCTTTCCCCAGTAATGAACATCTAATCAACTTCAAATAGAAATTTAGCTTATAACAAATTTTCCGATTCCAGCCGGATTCCGGTCGAACTATATGTCCGGGTAGAATACGATTGTCATACAGGGACTCAGCATCTCTTCTTACCCCTAAATCGCTTATCTAATCAACTAGAAATAAAACATTGACTTCCAACAGTTTTCCGGTTTTGGCCGGATTCCGGACGAACTACATGTCCGGGTAGAAACTTGTTTTCACATAAGTGTTCAGCATGTCTTCTTGCCCTAAATCGAACATCTAATCAACTCCAAATAAAACTTTATTTTGACAAACTTTCCGGTTTGGGCCGGATTCCGGTCAAAATACTTGTCCGTCGAGAAAATAGTTTTCACCATCGTCTTCAGCATGTCTTCCTACCTCTAAATCGAACATTTAATCAACTTCAAATAAAACTTTTACTTTCAACAAACTTTCCGGTTTGGGCCGGATTCCGGGCGAAATACTTGTCCGTCGAGAAAATAAATTTCACCATCGTCTTCAGCATGTCTTCCTACCCCTAAATCGAACATCTAATCAATTTCAAATAAAACTTTTACTTTCAACAAACTTTCCGGTTTGGGCCGGATTCCGGGCGAAATACTTGTCCGTCGAGAAAATAATTTTCACCATCGTCTTCAGCATGTCTTCCTACCCCTAAATCGAATATCTAATCAACTTCAAATAAAACTTTTACTTTCAACAAACTTTCCGGTTTTGGCCGGATTCCGGGCGAACTACTTGTCCGATGACAAAATGGTTTTCACCATCGTGTTCAGCATGTCTTCTTACCCCATAATCGACTATCACATTAGCTGTTTCAAAATATTTTGTTTGTCCCTTAATTTGAATCCCCTCCCCCACCCCTAAATGTAGAGCTACAAAGCCCATCTACGAACTTGACTGGTCCGACGACCCAACGAACCCTCACACCAAGTTTCATCAAAATATCTCATTCCCTTCGAGAGTTATCGTGCTTACAGACGGACGGACAGACGGACGGACGGACGGACGGACGGACGGACGGACGGACAGACGGACAACTTTTGCGATGTCATAGGTATCCCTCCACTTACGTTTTGGGATCCCAAAAACCCATTCATTTCCCTTCTTAATCAGTTTAGCCTCACATCTTTGTCAAACCGTAGACACAAACTTTCTACTAAGTTTGGTGACCAACTACTGGAAGCCCCACCCATCGTCAAATACTTCCCCCCCCCCACATTGCCGACATAAGGCCAAAGAGAAATAAGAAAACGGTAGCGCAACCAGTTCCTAAGATCATGAAGTGTTTACACGGACAAGAAATCCCGTCAAGAAGAAAGGAATTCTGGTCGACTCGAAAGGGTTCCTTTCGTGAAGACGAGTAGAAAAAAAGTCTAGCGGGACGGGAATCCTTTTATGATGAAAGGAATTCCGGTCTTCTTCAAAGGAATCTTGTCGGCGGCGCTGGTAAAAAGTACTAAAAAAAAGTCTAGCTAGCTTTTGAGAGCAGCAATCGTCAGTACTGATGTTATAAATGCTCTCAAAATATTTTTTGATTGGCTAGTGAATTTATTTATGTCAAGTTTTTTGGTTTAAAGAATTAAGTTTGTCCCCTCTGCCTGTAAACATAATCTTGTCACCAAGATCGGGTTCTGTTCAAGCTTCCCTTTACTTATAAACGCTGCATTAGTAAGTTTTTTCATTGCTAAGTTTCCTTTTCTTTTTTTGTGTTAACACTCTTGATGATGATCTCTCCCTGCCGACGCAGAATCTCCGGGTACCTGCGGAAGAAATGAAGAAACGGTGTCAAAGCTGCGCTGACTCAGGATTTGAGTCGTTGAGTTTAAGCCGTTACGGACACGTTTACTCCTTCTTCCTGAGAATCACTGGTGTGTTTTGGACCTAGTCATATAGAGTAATATTGAAGTTTAGCGCTTTATTTTGTTGCAATTTTTTATGTAGAAGTACAATTATATATAATTATATCTTACGGGAGAACAAATATTAGTTTGTTGGTTAATACCGTACGGAATGTTTCTGAAGAATGCATCAACCTTCACCTTCGATTGTGTACCTTGGTCTGCCTATTGGGTCGGACATGAAAAGAACGCGTTCTTGTCTTGTATCGTTTTTCGTGGAAAAGGCTAGAAATGCATACGGAGTACTCATTACTTCTAAGCGTCGTTACAATAGACACATACTGGCCCGGCTATACTCCGCATTCGCTATGCCGCACATACTAGCGCTGTCGTCATTCTGGTCACTACTGACTATGAAAGATAAACAAGAGCTGAAAGCTCATATGGCACTTGTAAGAACAGTTAGCATGTTTGTCAGATACGGTTTGCAGTTTTCAAGGCTGGATCTCTCTCCAGATATTCATTTCATCAGAAAATGGGCTTGATCTAGTAGATCTGAAATGGTTATACCACTCATTGACAACTGTATCTTCCTCCAACGATGATCGGATCGGGGGAGGGACTATATTTTCAAGCCAATCTAATAGAGTCCCTAACATGCCTGCAAAGTTTCACGGTCATAGCACATCTGGAAGTACCCTAACTCGTGATCATCGGAATTAGGGAAAACCCCCTCCAACTCCCCCCACTGTGACACGATCGGTCCTGTTTTGTCAATGATATTAATAATAATAATAATATATTTGCAAATTGAATGGCAGGCCGCTAAGCCTCTACAATGTATCTGTGGCTTATGCTTGTTCTTCCCTCCAAGTCCCATCCCGATCTCTCGACTCTAAGCGCTTCAAGAGATTTCTCCCCCCGCCTTCAGCTCCTCCCGATGTTATCAGATCCGTTCCAGACTTGAAATTGATCATCTGAGTCACTTGTTCTTGACACTTGACAAGTTTCATGTACGTCTGATCACCTGTTCCAAAGTTATGCATGTCAATAGAATCTCCCCATGATCATTGGATCGGGAAAAGAACTATTTTCAAGTTGACGTGGAAGAGTACCTAATATGTCTGCCAAGTTTCATGGTCCTAGTACATGTGGAAGTACCCCTCGAAGTACCCTAACTCGTGATCACCGGAAATCCGGGAAAACCCCTTCCAACCCTTCTACTGTGACATCCCGATCCATCGACCCTAAGCATTTCACGACATTTCCGGTTCCCCCCTCTAATCCCCCTCTCTTCGGATTTGGTCCAGATTTGAAACTGAATATCTGAGACACTTGTTCTTCACAATTGTCAAGTTTTATGCATGTCCGATTATCCATTCCAGAGTTATGCATGTTTCTAGTTTCCGGATTCCCCTTCCCTCCACCACCCCCCGCGATAGCAAGATCGGGGAAGCGATTATTTCCATGTTAATCTGGTTGGTTTCCTCACATGCCAGTCAAGTTTTAATGTGCTAGCTTATTTGGAAGCGTTTCAACAGATTTCCGGTTGCCCCTCCAGCTCCCCCCCCCAGTGATCGGATCTGGTCCGGATTTGAAACTGAGCATCTGAAGCACTTTTTCTTGACATATGTCAAGTTTCTTGCATGTCTGATTACCCGTTCCAAAGTTATGCATGCTACTAGTTTCCGGAATTCCCATCCCTCCACTCCTCCCACAATGACCGGATGGGGAAAGTGATTATTTCCAAGTTCTTCTGGTCGGTTCCCTTATATGCCTGCCAAATTTCATTGTCCTAGCTTATGTGGAAGCGTTTCATGAGATTTCCGGTGTCCCCTCCAGCCCCCCCCCCCCAGTTATCGGATCTGGTCCGGATTTGAAATTGAGCTTCTGAAGCACTTGTTCTTGACATATGTCAAGTTTCAGGCATATCTGATTACCCGTTCAAAAGTTAGGCATGCTACTACTTTCCGGATTTCCCATCCCTCCACTGCCCCCAAGATGGCCGGATCGGGGAAGTGATTATTTCCAAGTTAATCTGGTCGGTTTCCCAACACGCCTGCCAAGTTTCATCGTTCTAGCTTATGTGGAAGCCCCCCCCCCCCCCCCCCCCCAGTTATCGGCAATTGTTCTTGACATATGTCAAGTTTCGGATCCGGAATATGATTATATCCAAGTTAATCTGGTCGGTTCGCTGATATTCCTGCCAAACGTTTCACTAGATTTGTTTGACTTGGACTGACCATCTTTAAACCAAACTTATTCTCGCATCCGCTTTCAGATACATAGTCGCATAGCTCAGTGGTAGAACACTGGACTGTTAACCCAAAGGTTCCTGGTTCGATCCCGCCGTCGGCCAGTGTTTTGTTTTGCTCACGTTTTACTTTTTGCTCCCTTTTTACTTTATAGTTTCCAGACTCCCGGATCCGGGGAAAGTTGGATTGGGGAAGTGATTATTTGTAAGTTGATCTGGTCGGGTCCCTGATATGCCTGTGAAGTTTCATCGTCCTAGCTTGTGTGGAAGTGCCCAAACTAGCAAAACCTGGACAGACCGACAGAACGACAGAACGACAGAACGACAGACAGACAGACCGACAGACCGACAGAAATTACCATCGCTATATGGCACTTGAGTATGCTCAAGTGCCATAAAAATGCATTCGTTCCACATTTTTATAAGTATTGCAAATATCTCCTAGACTACCTCCGTGGGCCCGTAATTCTAGATTGTCGGCAAAGTATAATGTTTGTTGCAATATCAGAGCGAATTGCAGGTTTTATTCGTTCTCTTGACGCTAGCCATACTTTGTATAGGGATATGTTGCCCAATGTGTAAATAAGAGTATAAAAATTTATGTGTTAGTTGTGTCTTCTTGTCTTTTTTTTCTTTCTTTTCTTGTCTTTTCTTTCATACTCCATTTGTGACTTGTGTCTTAAAAATGGGAAATAAATTTCATGCATTCATTCATTCATTCACTGATTGAAGTGCCTTCACGGTCGCAGAACTAAAAAAGGTTTCATGACAACGAATTTGAAGTTGGACACGGATTTGCTTTATTTCTTACAATCCACTGACATATGCATTGCAGCATTTTCAAACAAAACTACTTTTATTCAAAAAACATCTTTCCCTGTGTGAACAGAATATCCAGAGGCAGTAGCCTAAGTTGAGTATCAACACTCCATATGACTAAGTCCAAACACGCCACTGATCCTCAGGAAGAAGGAGTAAGCGTGTCCGTACGACTCAAACTCAACGACTCAAATCCTGTGTAAATTAATCACTGCGATCTTTGGGCGCAGCTGTGACACCACTTCTGCCTTTCCCCCGGAGAGGCCAGAGATTTTGCATCGGCAAGGGGAGATGGTCATCAAGAGTATTGGCATACTAAACTGGCGACTGAAGGAAACTCTGAATGAATGTTCTCTGTCACTCCCCATCGATAGCAGCACATGGGGTGCAGATAGACAGAGCAGATAACAAGCAAATCCATTTTATCCTTTCTTTCATCGAACTCGATGTAATTTACTTTAAAGTAGCTTTTCTGCCAAAAATAAGAGTTTAAAAAAAAAGGGTGTGCGATTAGCCAATTGGCTCTGCGTCCGGTCAACGGCACGAGGTACTTCTTTGCGGTTTCGGCATCGATCCACATGACTGGCGTCAACATCGATAGCTGCGAGTTATCACATTACTACATTTTCGAAAACTTTCTCCACGTCGGTTTTGCGAAAATTACGAATGCCCTGTGAAGAGGCAAAGGTTCACGAACAGGCGATCCCACATTCTTGCAAATTTGATTCGAATTTCGCAAAAGCCGCAAGAAGATTGTCCTCATACGGTCTAATTGGTAGGGTCGAGGTTTAAGGTGAAACCTCGGGTCAACTTTCTTCCTGGCTCGAGCCTGTCACATCAGGTTCAATTAAAGCATAAACCTTACTAGAAATGATATTTTCACATTATAATGCTTCAGATACATCGTTTTTTCAAAAATATCAATAATTAAAAATCCTTGATTTTATTTGACAGTGCAAAACGGATACGTCAGCTACATTTTATTAGAGCTATATTCGGCCCTTCTTGGCAAGGTTCATTTTCCAGCTTGAGCCTGAAGAGGACCCTTGCCAAGAAGGGCCGAAGTATAGCTCTAATAAAATGTAGCTGACGTAACCGTTTTGCATTGCCAAACATGATTCACAGTCAGCTTGGGCTGAAGGAATTGCCTACTAACGATTTTCTTCCTGGCTCTAGTCGATTTCCGGTTTTCTTGGTTTGTAGGATCCGAAAACGTAAGTGGAGGGATACCTATGACATCGGAAAAATGTCCGTCTGTCCGTCTGTCTGTGACCACGATAACTCTCGAAGGGAATGAAATATTTTGATGACACTTGCTGTGAGGATTCATTGGGTCAAGGGTAAGGTCAAGTTCGTAGATGGGTTCTGTAGCCCTACATTTAGGGGTGGGGGAGGGGGTTCAAATTAAGGGACAAACACAATTTTTTTAAACAGCTAATGTGATAGTCGATTATGGGGTAAAAAGACATGCTGAGCATGATGGTGAAAACCATTTTCTCGCCGAACAAGTAGTTCATCCAGAATCCGGCAAAAAACGAAAAGTTGGTTAAAAGTAAAAGTTTCATCTGAAGTTAATTAAATGTTCGATTTAGGGGTAAAAAGACATGCTGAACACGATGGTGAAAACCATTTTCTTGCCGGACAACTAGTTCGCCCAGAATCCGCCCAAAACCGAAAAATTCGTTAAAAGCAAAAGTTTGATTAGATGACAGATAAAGGGGTAAGCTGGAGTTCGCTAGCTAGTAGCTTCGTAGCTTCGTTAGCTAGTAGTTCGCTCAGAATTCGGGCTAAATCGGAAACTTGGCAGAAGTAAAGCAGGAAGTCTCGGTCAGTATCGCCAAAATAGCTATGGCTTATACAGGTATATCTGAACTTGGTTTTCTATGATGATTAGCCTGGCGAAGACTGGATCTGGCGTATACAAGACCCAATCGTCTGAATCAAATATTAGATTTTTGGTATCCCATAGACACCTTTGGTCTTGTTGAAGCAGAGGTTAGACAAAAAATAATTGAAAACCTTTCGCGCAGTCGCTCCCATCTTTCCTGAATTGGAAAAACTCAAGCAAAGGAAAGTGTGTCAGAAACACAAGTCTACAAAGTCTTCCATAATGAACAATATATTTGAAGCTTCGCATGCCCTAATTTTCAAAGAGCGTCGGCGGACCTTGAAGCTTTCGGCGAGTTTACACTACTCGACTGGCTAACTCGACTCGACCAGAAAAGCACTAAAAAGATATCGGTGCAAACGAAAGAATTGCGAAGGGCTGGAATTTTTGAAGCTTCAATTCTGCTGGGGAGCTAGATATAGTTCAAAGGGCAGAGTAAGTACCAAGGGTCTTTTAACGTCTTCTAACGTCTCAATCTAACGCTCTCTTTTGCGACTGTTCACAAGAATTAGGGTAGAGCTAACTTGGAACTAATAAACTAATCAACTATAAGGATTTAAGTAATGTAGCAGAGCATCAGGAAGAAACCATTACCATTCGATTCAAATGGTTACTGCGAATACAACTGTAATTTTTCTAAAAAACTCATAACACCAATTAACATTAGGAAATTTACAAATTGCAGAAACCAATTTCAAGCCTTTGGAGCAACTGTGAATTATTCTCGTCGGCTCATTAACTATTCACCAAGTCTGCTACTACTAATTTACACACACACACGAACGCACAGACACACACACACACTTTGAAAATACTTCGAAATCTTAGGCCTATATGTTTAATTTCCGCTCATATATCGGCTAAATATTTTTCTTTCTGTTTGAAGTTGAGAGCTGTTTTGACAGCACCCAGCTTTTCGAACTACTTTTCTGATCGCGACACTAGATGATTCCATGATCGTATTTTGATACGATCACGAATTGCCTGAACAGGACCCTTGCCAAGAAGGTGTCAGTGTCAAATATGATCGGACCGAGTTCTGGTTTGCACTAGCATCTTGAAAGTGGTTGATGTCAACAGTGAAAATCCGGGAGTCCTCTCGAAGTAACTCCTTTGCTTTCCGGTTCAGAAGTTTACTACACTATTAATATTGTGGTACGCTATAAGAAACCAATACCTTGACGAAGTATCAGTTCAGAATAGAAGTAGGAAGCTTGTCTTACTTCCGACGAGAACCCCGGCAAAAATGTACAATTACGGAGAGCATTTTTGCAATTATTCCATTAAATTTGTAATCGTGCACACAGTCAAACAAGATTTTGTAAATTCTCATCACTATGGGGAAACCTGCATACAAAATGTATGAAAATTTGCATCGGACTCCGTTTGCTGTGTGTTTATTACCGCCAAATGTACAAACAAGACCCAAGGTTTCGATGGGATCCTAGAACTTCAATATTTGATCCAGACAATTGGGTATTGTCTTCGCCAGACTCCTTGGACATTTTTAGTATTAAACTTAGAATTAGATTAAGGCCAAAGAGCTAATCATCTGAAAAAAAAACAAGTTCAGATATGGATTCATCATGTGTGTTTACCCCTATAAGTCATATCTATTTTGACGAAACAGATCGAAACTTCCTGCCTTACGTCTGACAATTTTCCGGTTTCGCCGGATTTTCGGAACTACTTGTCGGGCGAAAAATAAAGCTAAAAAGAAATTCAGCGTATCTCCTTACCCCTGTATCCGACATCTAATCAACTTAAAATAAAATTTGAATTTAATTTACGTAAATTTTCCGGTTTCAGACGAATTCCGGGCGAAATATACGTCCGGGTAAAAATTGATTGTCATATACGGATTCAGCATGTTCTCTTACCCCTAAATCGAACATCTAACCAACTTCAAATAAAACATTTACTTTTAACAAACTTTCCGGTTTTCGCCGGATTCCGGGCTATCTACTTGTCCGGCGAGAAAATGGTTTTCATGATCGTGTTCAAAATGTCATCTTACCCCTTTATCGACTATCTCATTAGCTGTTTAAAAATAATTTGTCTGCCCCTTAATCTGAACAACCTCCCCCACCTCTAAATGCAGGCTACAGAGCCCAACTTCGGATTCGACCTTTCCCTCGACCCAAAGGATCCTCAAACCAAGTTTCATTAAAATATCTCATTCCCTTCGAGAGTTATCTTGCTCACAAACAGACGGACAACTTTTGCGATGTCATAGTTATACCTCCACTTCTGTTTGGGATACCAGAAACAGATGAATGCCAATGGCTAGGCATCTGAGAAAACCAAGTTCAGGTATGGATTCAGCATGTATGTTTACCCCTATACGTCATATATACTTTGACAAAGCTGATCGAAACTTCCTGCCTTACTTCTGCCAGATATTCGGTTTCGGCCGGATTCCGGTTGAACTACTCGTCCGGGTAGAAAATGTTATAAACGTCTATGTTCGGCATGTTACCCCTAAATCGAACATCTAACCATCAAATAAAACGTTTACTTTTAACAAACTTTCCGGTTTTGGCCGGATTCGGAGCGATCTACTTTTCCGGCGATAAAATTGTTTTCATAATCGTGTTCAGCATGTCATCGACTATCTCATTAGCTGTTTAAAAATAAAAAAATATTTTGTTTGACCCTTTTGAACACCGCCCCCCACCTCTAAATGTGGGCTACAGAGCCCATCGTGGAACAAGACCTTTCCCTTGACTCAAAGGATCATCACCTCAAGTTTCATCGAAATATCTCATTACCTTCGAGAGTTATCGTGCTCAGACAGACGGACAGACGGACAACTTTTGTGATCCCATAGGTATCTGTTAAATTGGTGTTACGTTAGGAGTCTCTCTCTAATCGTTTATGCTTTAACTGTTGTACGAAACCGAGTATCTAATATACGTGTAGCGTGTACCCGAGCGGTTGGTACATATTAGACTATACCGGTACTCTGATCTTAATCCTCGAAGGGTTGGTTCGTAACTGTGGAGGGGGGAGTTCGGACGGTAGGTCCTAGGTCCTACATTCAATACACAGTGGTTAGAAAACACACT